>JAYJMB010079220.1:0-67170 GCA_036873735.1 Pouteria campechiana
GATAGTCCCAGAGGACAAAACCGTGCGGGCTGCGGCCCAAAGCGGACAATACCTCGGTGGGAGGCCAGGGCGTGACAGATTGTTCCCTAGAAAACTCAAATCTAAGCGGTTAGGACCATTCACTGTGACATAAGGTTTTCCATATGGAGTTGTGAAGCTTCATCATGAAGAAAAAGGGACTTTTAAAGTCAATGGACAGCGATTGAAGCCTTACTATAGGGTTGGTGTTAATCACTTCAAAGCAATTGTCATGCTCAAATGATCCTAAGAGGAAGAGTCTGGTTGAAGACTATAATTTAAGCGCTTCTTGGGAGGTAACCCAAGCCTCTGAACCAATTTTTATTTCAAATTGCATTAATATAGTTGTTAATTGCATATTTGATAGATTTGATTTCTATAGACTAAGTTTTAGTTAAGTATTTAAAATTTTAATTCATGTCTTAGTAGTTAGTGTCATTCATAATAAAATGCTTGAATCTCTTAAGGTGGACACAAGGCACATTGGCATTCCAACATTCAATGAACAACAATATGCAATCAGGGAGTTCATGCTATGGTAGCACATTTCCATACCGCGAGATGGAAGCTTTCTAAGTGAAGTCAGGGAGTTCATGTTGCAGCAGCACATTCCATGTCGCGGGATGGAAACTTGCTATGTTAAGTCAAGGAGTTTATGTCTCGATAGACAATTTCCATGTCGCAGCTATGATGAACAATGTATGCAACCAGGGAGTTCATGCCATGGCACAACTTTTCCATGCCATGGCACATGGCCTTACCCTCTCACATGTGAACATAATGCTAAAGTCCAACCACCACCCATTTCGAAAAAAAATGCCCAAGTCCCCTTTTTTAGAAACAAACATTATGTCCCATCCCCTTTTCAAGCACTAGTCCCTTTGTCCCTTCAAGCACAAGGAAGCACGAAAACCTCCCCATCCAACCCATCTCTCCACTCCATTTCTCTATCTCCAAGCATTCAAGTCTCATCCACACTCATGTCATCTTGCTCCAACATATTCTTCAAATGGGTTCAAGGTTGGGGATGAAGAGGATTGTGTAATCCAGTGAGTTCTCCTATTTTTGAGAGATTTATTATCTTCTTCATCTTCTATGGACAGTTGAGGGTGGAAATCATCCATTTTTGGAGACATTTTGGTGTGGATTAGAGGGTTGAGGATGCACGTCAACTGTTTATTAAAATACCTAAATGGAGGATGTGGACACATGGGGCTTTTTTCTGAATGAGTTTGCAAAAATTTTATTGTGATGAGTATGTGCATTCTTGATTTGTATATGCATTTTTGTATGGGGGTTTCACATAGTTGAAGGAAAATTGTGAAGATTAAAAGATATATCTTATGCATGTGAAGTGTTTGTGAAAATGCCTAAGGGGGCAATAGTTGCATTATCAAGCTATATTCATCAAGTTTGCTAGTGTTTGGGGTCCTTTCATTGTGTTTTATTAAGATTAGCTTGTGTTTGGGCTAGTTGTGCTTGTTCAAAGTGACTTGATCCAACACATAGTGAGTAGAATAGTGAAAAACAATGGGTGCATTGCTTGATGACCTTAAGGACCATTTTCAACATGCCTCCAAAAGGAAAGAAAGCTATGGCCAAAGGTCTTTCAAAGAAGAGGAAGAATACCAAATCAGGACCTCCCATCAAACCTATATTTGTAAGTGAAGAAGTTGAAGAAAGATACAGAACTTCAACTAGTATGGAAGAAGTGCATACAAGAGAGGGATTTTCATCACCCTATGCAAAGTATTCTTACTACAATTAGAGGGCAACACTGGGAAGAGTTTACTAAACAACTATCAGGAGCCCTTGTCCCGGTTCTAAGGGAGTTCTATGAAAATGCAAAGGAAAACTAGGATTTCAGAGCACTAGTGAGAGGCAAGTGGGTTGCATTTGATAGAGCCATAATTAATTGCATATATCAACTGCCTGACTTTCTAGATGATGATTTCTTAAGAATGCAAGAACAAGGAGCTGATTTTGAAGAGATAATTCAGGCCATTGCAAAGACAACCATAATATAAGCAAAATTGAGAATAGAAGTGCGCAACTTCCTTAGCGAAAGCTTATCCATTCAAGGAAAAGTTTAGTATTACTTTATTCTCACAAAGCTAATGCCACCATACAATGTTTTGGGAGTTTCCAAAGAAAAGGCCATGTTAAATTATGTTATATAGAAAGGGATATCTATTGATGTAGGGAAACTCATTGAAGCCTCAATCTTGAATATGGCACAACTATCGACATTGAAAGGAGGCTTTGGTCATCCATCATTGATCTATGATCTCTGTCTATAAGGAGGAGTGCCATCTAGTCCGTTCGAAGAGATTTAGCACCCAAAGCCTGCAATTTCACCAGAAATGATCAGTAAGATTCTCAAAAATACCCCTCCCTATAGGCATGATGCATAGGGCCCTAGAACAAGTGCTGCATGAATGAGCTCATCTCGTTAGGGTGCTAGACCACAATCTAATGATGCCACTAAAATTTCCAACCTGCGAGAAGAAGTTCGCCAAATAAAAGGGCAACTTGCTCAGTATTTGGCCAAATAGGAGCAACTTTTTGACTACTTGATGTAGTGCCATGTCACATTAACTATTGTGCTTCACACTCCGGTCCAGTTTCCCCCACCTCAAGTGTTTCCACTTGCGACTACCTCTAAAACTTAACATGAAGAAGAAGCAGAACTTGAAGAGGAAGATGAACCTGAGGATGCAACTGCTGATGAAGAGGAAGATGTTGAAGATATGGATACTTAAGAAATAGATGATGCTGAAGAGTTTGATGAGGGTGATTGAGCTCTTTTAGGGAAGTCCTTGCAACTTACATGTTCATGTTACATTGAGGACAATGTTGTTCTAAGTTTGGGGGTGATTGCTTCAGTTGTTTTCATTTTGTTATCTGTTACTTTTTTTGTTATCTGTTATGTTGTTTCTAATTTAGTCCATGTTGTTTTATTATGACCATAATATCCTTGCTTTAAAGGTAGTTTGTTTTAAAAATTAGTCTTTTGGAGTTGGTTTGTTTTATGTTTTTCTCATATATATCAAAAAAACAATATTGAGTTCATTTGTATGAGATCAATGATAAGAATATGATGCATTGAATGTAACTTGTAGAAAATAAAAGAACTCATATTCAGTCCATATACTTAACCTAATCATTTGTTGAGTTGCACTTAAGAGTTCTCATTCACTTCAACACCTATCCATGTTGTGTTTGGTTGCTTTTATACTAAGATATGGCTTAGGCAATTGTACAAATATGACTTATTTGAGATCCAAAAGCTTGTTTTGATCATCATTCTAGCCAAAAATTAATAATAAATCATTGAGAAAAATGATTTAGGCATTCATTTCAGTTTGAGCCTTACTAGCTAACCCAACACATCATTATGACTAGTATCCCCATTGAGCTTTAATGAAAGAATGACATTTGACTTTTCTTTATTTAGCCTCATCACCCAAATCGATTGAGCTTGAAAAACTATATTTGACTGATTTAGAGGCATAATTGATGAACATGGTTATTAGAAGACATGAAAGAGAGCAAAAGAAAGCAAGTTTGAGGGAGTAAAAAGAATGATGCCAAAATAAGGAAAAATTGGTTTCAAGTAAAAAGAAGAGATTAAAAATTATCTTTCACTTGGGGGGATCACATCCCAATGAATTCAAAGAAAATAAGTTTAGGGGTATGGTAGTAATACAACCCACATATGGATGTATACAAACAAAGAATGCAGTTATTGAAGATAAAATTTTTGTCATGCTCCGCCTTCTGAGGCGCAACTTTTCATTTTTGCACTGCATTTTACCTAAATTTACCCACTTTTAGGTGGGGTGCTAAATTTGGTAGAGCCTAAGTTAAATAGATGAGTTTTCCACTTGTATAATTATATATTAATTAAAATATTACAGTGATACAATTTCTAGAGACAAACATCCACTTACCCACAGCCCAAAATCTGTATCACACCATGATGACAATAACTTAACATATTTCAAAATACATATATGTGTATTTTTCTATTATTATGACATACCATGTGATTACATTTAATATACAACATTCAAATTTTCAATTATAATTATACAATGATCTTATCATTACACAAATACACACAAAGGGGTACCAACCCCAATTCACCATACATCATAAGTCTTCAGTCTTTCTCAGAACTCATTTGCTTGACCTGTCAACTAAAAATCTAGATTAAGAAGGCGTGAGTCCGGGCAACTCAGTACGTAAATAAATGTAATAAACAATAATTAATCCATAATTAGCACATTCTATATCAAATAATCAATATTACTAAATAAAGAATTTCATGTTATTTCCATCCAATCAAATAAGCTCATATTGAACCAATCTTCAAATTAAACATATAACAAAGGGATCTTATCCATCCCTCGCATTAGACATTCATATCAATCCAAAATATCAAATATTCCAATCTGAGAGATACTTAATATCCCTAACAACAAAGCAACATCAACTTAAGCAAATACGGGATATCCACTATCTCCAAATCAAAACATACATGCCCAGATTTCAAACAAATGGGATATACATTATCCCTAGCCATTCAATGAAAACAAATGCCTACTTACCTCAAGTTCTTAGCTCCCAACCATTCCTCCAACTCTATGCCTTTTTATCCTTCTTAGATCATCCTGTACAGGGTAACAGTCCTATTCATTTACAAACATAACTTGGCTAATTCATATCGAGCAACTAATTACAATGTTTATATAAGATTTTTGCATAAACATCCTACTATCTCACATTGCAACCAAGCCAGGTAGGCTATTTATGTTTATTTTACATCAAAACAGTCAAAAGCCAATTCACTTAATAAGGGTTCTTAAGAAATTTTACTTACAATCATATGTAATCATCATATAATATAGCTAGCATATAATTAACTTCAATAATAGTCTCATTAGAAGTTTAATCCAATCGATTTGTGGCTCTTATGGCTCAAACACAAAAATTTTCATTAACCCTTAATGAGGGCATAGTCATAAATTCAATTCCATTGGTCCAAATCATTCCATATAAGTCCTAAAACATCATAAATCATGAATTTCATATTTCCCCCATGGTATTCATGCCTAAATCATAAATTTCCTTAATTTTCACTATTTATAGAAACCCTAGCAAATCAATTTCATGAATTCTCATGCCCAGTTTATTTAAATCAACTAATTAGATTGTTTACCCATGATTACAATAACATAAACCCTATCATCTTCCCCAAAACCATTGTACACAAGTTGGGTTCAAAACCCTAGCATCAAAAACCAAGTGAATTCAATGAAAATAATGATCTTACCTTGTTTTCCAAGCTCGGCGATCATCTTCCACCCATCTCCATTCTCAAGTCTTCCCAATCAGCCATGGGTTATACTCACCAAGGTTTCTAGCCATGGAAATATGCCCAAACAACAAAAGGTCTAAGTTTTGATCCGATAAATCAAAGTTTTTTCATGGAAATCTAGAAGGTTTCCAGTTGAAATCATCAAAAGCATGGGTTTAGATCAGTGGGTTTCAAGAGTTGGGACATGGGAATTAGAGCAAAGGAGAAGGGAAGAAGAAAAATGAATCAAATGGGCCAAAAGAGGACTTATAAAATTGTATTTTTTCGGTGCTCCAGTGCACCATCAGGCCTGTGTCATGACATAGAAAACCCATGTCATCACACAGACTTTGCTAACTGCCCAGTGTCGCGATATAGAAAACCTGAATTCCTGTGTCACGACATTAACCTACTACCACAATACACTACTAGTAATTTCAGCATAACTTTTACATATAATGTCCAAATGACCTGATTTTAATGCATTAAAAAGATAACTTTAAGACAACTATTATTTTAGAAACTTTTCCTAAATCAGCCCATAAACATGTCAGAAAGTTATATAAATTTACCCATAACATTCATCTTGTTATTTTTCTGTCATTTGAAATAACTTCAGTGTATCAGTCATAACTTCCTCATAACTTCCTCATACAACATCGAAATTGACTAATTTTTCTTCCATTTAATAGATAATTTCATGACCTACAACTTTCATGTTGAACACATTTTCAAATTAGTTAATTATTTATGTCCAAATTCAATCATAATGAACCCTTTTTCCAAATTTGGCTTTTATACTTATGAAAGATAACCATAGTCCCATTTTACACAAAACACTTCAAATCTCCAAATAATCACTTCCCACACATCACATACATCAAATAATTATGTTCATACTATTTTCCATCTCGTTTGAGGTCAATTATCAAAAATTACCTATTCAATTCATTTTAACTAAATTTTCTATCATAAGTAACTCCATATGCTATTTTTATTCCAAGTTACATCCAAAACTCAAGCTAGTGTTTCACACACATTACAATACACATAAGAACTAGTTTATGTCCTTTGTATATCTCAAATACATGCTTTTGCTTAATTTCACCTGTTGAGTTCTTTTCACATAACCTTCAACTTAATAGTTCAAAATTCCAAAATTATCTCAAAATTTTAATTCAATATCTCATACACATCACATTATACACAATAATCATGTTACATTAGCCATTCCAGTCATATACATGACTTTATTCTAAATCACCACTTAAGTTATCTTTCATCAAAACTACTAATGAAGTCATTCTCTTTGTTAAATTCAATTTCCCATAACAAATTTCTTTATAAAACACTAGGTATTACTTCAATTTCTCACTTTACTAAAATGCAAAGAATTTCCCCCAAATTTCAACACCATAGGTGTTACAATTTTACATCTCTATGTCTCTACTTTGTGAATCCCTTGTCCATCTCCTTGTTAGCTAAACCTAAGGCCCTGCTACATGCCTATTACGACCTATTGATTTTTGGTGATAAGTTGTTAAGATTAGTGGAATAATGTTGAGATGAACTTATGGAGTGACATGATAGGTTCCTCCAGTTGCTAGACTATGTCTAAGTCATAAGTAAATAAATGACATTGGTTACATCTTTTGCACTCACATAGGGAATCAAGAGTAAACTACAAAAATTCTTGGGTTGATGTTCTAAATATGTAATATGGTTTGAAATTTTCTCTAAGGTTACATACATGTGAGGTTATTTTGAGATCTTTATAAACTGAACCCAACTATTAATTTCTTTCTATATATTTCTATAGAAGAATATTGTGTGTGGAATCATAGGCTTTGCTTTGTTTTGCTCGAGGATTAGAAAAAAGTTAAGTTTGGGGGTGTTTGATAAGTGAATTTTATTCACCTATACTATGTCTTTTTAAACTAACCTTTGGTTCATTTTTGAGTTGTGTTTAGTTGATTTAAAGCATTTTTATTTGTCTTTACTTGTAGAGACATGGATGTAGGAGAAGTGATAAAAATATGAAGAAATAACAATAAGAGAAGAAGACATGGAATGAAGTGAAGGAGAAAAAAAAATGATGGACAGAAAGCCCATGCTGCGGCATGGAATTTCCATGTCGTGGCACCAAACATAATGCACAAAGATCTTCCAAGATAAGCAACTCACACTGCAGCACAACATTTCCATGTCATGATACAACATGGAAAATGGCAAGACAGATGGTTCCATGCTACGGCATAGCATTTCCATGTCGCGGCCCAACGTGAATAATGGCAAGACAGATGGTTCCGTGCCATGGCACAACATTTTCATGCCATGGCATGGAACCTTATAGGTGTAAATTTTCAATAAGGCAGCAAGTCCATGCCATGACACCACTTTTCCATGCCTCAGTGCCATGTTGGAGACAACTTCTGGATTTTCTGGATCTTTCTTGACTTGCACAATGAAGCTAAACCCTAACGAAGAGGATATAAAAACAAGTTTTGGGCATGTCTTTTGAGCAACTTTGTCAAGGTTTGGAGGTAAAGAAACAAGAAAGGGAAGCAAATATAAAAGATTGAAAGTGGAATCTTCTTGCAAAGGAATAGAAAGTTGTCAATAGAGCGAGAGGAGGCAAAGCATTATTTGTAGAATAGTTTTCCTTGATCCCTTCTTGTTCTTTTTCATTCATTTTTGTTTTTTTAATCATGTATAAGACAATGTGTATGATTTTCCTTGATTATATCATGAGCTAAACAAATTAATCTTGGGGAACGATGTAGCCAGATAATGATTATTTGGTTTCATTATATTTAATGTATTTCTTTGTTTGTTCATCATTTATGTTGAGTTTAATCTAATTTTAATGCTTGTGGAAGAATGCTAGCCCTTTCAACATTATATGTAATTTGATTTGAGGCTAAAACGCGATAATCTAATCAAACCATGATTAACGACCATAAGATGATCATGATGATAGAGATATCCATGAAACTTATGCAACATTATAGGTTTCTTGATTTTAATGCATTTGATTGGTTTGTGATTTTCATAGAGATATAGGAAATTAGCTAATTGAGATAAGGTGTTATGACTTGAGAAAGAATAGCAATCAACTAAGAGAAACTCGTTGTCAACATAGGAGCAAACATTAATTGTTAAACTGATGAAACTAAATATGATTAATCTAGTGAAATTGAAAACCCCTAGATGTTTTAACATTGTCTCTTTATATTTATCCATAATCCACATCATTGCCAGAGTTTATTAATCTAGATATTTTCTATTTACATTCAAATATAACAATTTATTCCTTCAAAAAGAATTTAGAGTTAGAGTAATTGGTACTTGGCATACATACATCCTTGAGGAAATGATATCTTACTCATTCTTTATACTTATTTGTGACACGTGCACTTGCGTTAAGAAAAATCCATAACAGATATCCTTATAAAAATTGGAAGATTAGAATGAATTAAGACCTATGATTCTTTCAAATTATTTCACAAATGCTAAAAGCTCTCCCGAGTCATCTAGAATTTCATGTTATGATGCCTATATCCTATTCAAGATTACCTCTCCCAAGTGTTAAATCCCAAATATAAAATCATTCAATAGATGACCAGTAAATTGAAAGCATTAAGAGTAAAACATTATAAATAAACTAACAAAAATTTTCTATAATATAACTATTTAATCACACCATAATATCCACATCAAATCCATCTCCCCTTTAGAAAAAGGAGTTTAGCTACTCTTAATGATATCAAAAACGATTTCAAGTATTCTAAAGATGATCCCAAAATCAAAGGAAGAATAAGAAAGAACAAGAAAACTCTAAGTTGTTGTTGATCTTCCTCTAGCTTGCACCACAATTCCTTGATCTTGAAGTCCTCCATGCCAAAAAGTTGTTCCCTTACATTTTTCCCTCCCTTAAATAAACCTACTTAGGGTTCTTTTACACATACCTTAAATTCCCTAATCATCCCTTATGTAAATAATAAAAACTGCTAAAATAAGTCACCCCTTTTGCACTGCACTGGCGCCATGATGCCAAACTTGATGCCCTCACATGGTTTAGCCCATTTTGTAATGGCACGCTATGACAATCAGCTATGCCAGTTTTTGCACTTTTCTCTCCTCTTCAGCAACTATTTTTAGCCTTCCATCTGTAACTTCCTTAGCCTCGTTCTTTCCTTATTTTGCTCCACTTTTCTCCAACTTCTAATGTCCTAAAAACACACATAAACCAACATGAATTTCACATAAAATTCTCAAGCATAAATGAATAATAAGCTCAAACAATACTTAATATAAGTGAATAAAATTCACTTATCAAGACAGTAACTGGTTGCACTTTTCTTTTTCCTAATTTTTCTCCTTAGGGCTACCAAAGTCCGCCCTTTCTCTCTTTTCTGCCTTCAATGCCTTACATGGTATTCGAGTGTACCTATCCTATCAATCTCTCTCTTTTGAGAATAGGAGAGGTTTGCAAGGATGACAAACAGGTTCATCTCTAACAATTTTGGGAGTTGGAGGACAACAAACAGGGTCCTCTATCTCCTATTATTCTTTGTATTCTTCTTCTTAACCTTGTTGCTGATGAAGATTTAGGTAGGAGAGGCAATCTTGAGTATGGTAAAAGCAAACTTAGTTAAGGAAGGAATTGATGAAACTAGTTCTATCTTGTAGATGACTGGCATATGACTGGTTGGCACTATTATGAAGGAGTGGGGAATGCTCTTGTCAAAATTTTGGTGAGTATTGATGGCAAAGCCACCACTAGAAAGAAATCTAAATTCCAAGTTGGTTGTTATCTAAACTTGTCTTGAAAAAGAGAGTAAGCATGGAGAGGACTAAAATTTACATGAAACAAAAGAGAGTCTTAATCAGTCTTAGAGAGAACATGGTCTATAAAATACATTGATATTGCTTTTCCTTAAAGATGAAGGGTGGATGTTTCACATGGGGTTCACCATTTTTGTAACAAGAAAAAAAGAGAAATAGAGAGAAATGGAACAAAGTTATTGGAATGAATGAAAACAATTTCCATTCCTAATGTCTTCAATTAATTACACTTATTATGTATATATAAAAAAATTGTATGTTCACATTCCAGACCACAAGTGGTCCTAATTATATCTCCAAAATGGAACAAAATCCTTGATTAAAAGGAAAAGTATAATGCATCCCCCAAAAATAAAATAAAATGCAATTATCTTTTGGGTCGCCGAGCACATTGCGATGGCTTGATATTTGGTAGATTGCCTTAAGCCAATAGGTGAAGAGGATGACACTACTCTAGACTAGATTGCTAGACTCTAGGTCAACTTGAAGAATGAGTGTTTTGATCTAATTGGTTTATTCTAGTAGTAATCAAGACCGGGTGACCTCTTTTGTGTTTAAACCTAAAAGAGATCAAGAAGAAAATAAGTTTAGGGTAGCTTAGCTCTCCTTATAACAATAGGAAGCCTAGGAAGGACAGGTAACTTTGACTGAGTCATAATAGGATTTCACTCAATGAGTTACGATTTAGTGGCTCGATAGCTCCATTATCTCATATTCCCGAGAGAAGCCTAAGAAGAACGAGACCCGGTAAACTGGACATTTTGACTTTTTTGGGTGAGAACTTAGTGAGGAGAACTTAGTGAGGGCTTAGCTCTCTCAATTACCCGTGAGAATCTTAGGAAAAGTTAGACTACGTTGACTAGGTTTGACTCAGTGAATCACATTTGGATGACTCAACTCTCTCATTTTCTTGTAAGAAGCTTAGAAAAAGTGCGACCATGTTGACTGGGTTTGACTTAGTGAATCATGATTGGATGACTCAACTCTCTCAGTTTTTCATGAAAAGCTTAGAAAAAGATAACCAGACTAACTAGATTTGACTCAATGAATCACTCTTGGATGACTCAGCAAGTGACTCAATTCTCTCATTTATCCATGAGAAGCTTAGGAAAAGTGAGACCAAACTAACTGGATATAACTCAATGAATTAGGCTAGGATGACTCGACGAGTACTTAGCTCTCTCAATTACACATGAGAAGCTTAGGAAGGGTGGGACTAGGCTAACTGAATTTGATTGATTGAAGTGGTTTTACTAGGGTTTGACTCTGTGAGTCATAACTCAGTGACTTAGTCCTAGACTTAAACAATTGGATGATTAGGTGAGTGACATTTTCCAATATCCCATGCAAAACTAGAAGTGAGTGATCTCTATTTTTAGCTTGTGAGAGACCGTAGAGATAGGTTGCATGAATTAAGCCTAATTATATTTTAAGTTAATTAAGCCTAACCATGATTAGCACTAATAATAATAATTAGTGTAATGATAGTCCCAGATTAGTTTAAGACAATGGGTATGGTATATGTCATCATTTTCCTAATCTTATGAGTTATTTTTCAGAGCAACTTTGCCCTTCAAAAGGTATAATTAGTGTTTTAATAGGTTTTAATCTGTTTTAATCATCCAAAATTACATTTTCTTATTATCAATTATAATCATGTGGTACCCACCATTACCACAGCGTGGGTGGGACTCACGTGTGTTCCATGGTAGAGTTGCCTCAAATACCAAGAGAAACCCTTAGTAGGCCACAAGCCACTAATGTTAGAGGAGGCATCTACCTCTTGGAGAGTTCTCAAAGCCTTTAGTCTAGAGAGTTTCTATCTTTAGAAAGAGAAATGGGGGTAGGGTAGGGGGGGTATTTATAGCTTTTGAGCCCACTTGCACTCAAGGGGCCATTTGGGAAATACTTCAGTGGCGACTCCAAGAGCAATTTGGGAAATACTCTGGTACCAACATTTAAGCCTGGTGGTGGTGACATTTGAGACTCCAGTGGGGACATTGGAGTTGGGTTATGACATTTGAGACTCTGGTGATGACATTTGGGAGTTCGGTGGAGTCATTTGAGACATGGGGACATTTGGGAGTCCAGTGATGACATTTGGGAGTCTGGTGGTGACATTGGAGTTTAGTGCCAACATTTAAGACTCCGATGATGACATTTGGGACTCTAATGGCCACATTGGAGTCCGGTAACAACATTTTGGACTTTGAGGATAACATTTAGAGCCCGATGACAACATTTGAGACTTTGGTGGTGACATTGGAGTTCGATAACGACATTTAGGACTTTAGTGATGACATTTTTGACTTCAGTGGTGGCATTGGAGTTTGATGATGACATTTGAGACTTTGGTGATGACATTTGGGAGTTTGGTGATGACATTGGGACTTCGTTGGTGATATTGGAGTATGGTGATGACATTCAGGACTCCGGTGATGACATTTGGAGTCTGGTGATGACATTAGGGACTCCGGTGATGACATTTGGGACTCTGGTGAAGAAATTGGAGTCTAGTGACCACATTTGGGAGTGTGGTGATGACATTTGAGACTCCAATAGTGACATTGGAGTTTGGTGACGACAGTTGAGATTCTAGTGATGACATTTAGGACTCCAGTGGCAACATCGTGTTGGCCCCAAAATGCTTTGTTACAACTTGTTATGCCAAGAGTGCAAGTTGTATGGCCAAACAAGAACCCAATTACAATGGGGAAAACAAATGGGATGTGTAGCTACAAAAAATAGATAGTAATGGAATCACATAAGCACACAACTATAATAACACATGGAACTATAGTGGTTTAGGCCACCTTGGACCTACTCCACTCTCTAAGGTTTTCCTAACTTTGGATTCCATTATCAACATGTGGAATCACACCTCCCTTTGTTTTCAGAGATCACTAAAAACTCATATAACTTGGTTTCCCATGAGCTAACCAGAAACTCCTACACATTGGTGATGGTCAAGTTATAATTCCTCATAAGTGCATGAGTGTATAGTAATATAGTGTGCAAAGCAATGGTTGATCTCATAAAAAACTATTCAAATTGATTCAATTATACTTAATTACTAACTAAACTATTCTAAATCTAAAGATGCAATAAGGACTAAAAAAAATTAAATCATAAGGTGAAATAATAGAAAATAATGATAGTGAGTAATAGAAAAGAGATTCACAAGTCACAAGAGTCTAGGGATCCGATTTCACCACTCAGTGATATCCTCTTTTAATGGGATTTTAGTTTCGATTCATTATCATGGGTTTGTTCCATCTAATATATAATTATTATCATTAGGTGTCTAAGTTTAAACCAAGTATTTTCTCCCATTCCAATTACTTATGACATGTAGTGTAATTGAGGTTGAAAACTCTTGAAGATCAGAGGAACTTTAGTGAACCAAGTAGAATAGTTTAGCAGATGGCATCTACCTTAACCATCTACTCAGTCATTCTAGAAAGCATAGTCATGGTTTAGCATATGGCATCTACCTTAACTGCGTACTCAAAGAGAATCAAGCTAATTTACATAATTGGTAATCAGGCAATTAGGTAAATTAGATGATTGCATTTAACGCAATGAATGAAACAATATTGAATTAATAAATCAACTATCCATATTAATAAAGAATATCAAGGAGGGCTATAACATTGTCCTAGATAAAGAAATTTAGTTTATACTAAAAATAAGAAAAACAATATTAAAAAATACTCATGTTGAAGAACTTGAAATCTCCCTCTTGTTCCCTTGTAGAATTCTCTTTGAAAAATGTGTGCTGCCACTTTCTCCTCTCTCAGTTCCTTATTTCCCTATTAAAAACCCTTTAAATAACCTAGTTAAGAGATCTCTTGCACCTCTATACAAATTCCTCATGTTATTTTATGCATAAAATACGCAATTGCTAAAAATATCATGTTTCTACACAAAATCTGTCCATCAAGAGCAGCATTAGTATTTTCATCATAACTTTCTCATATGATGTCCAAATTATATGATTCTTAATTCTTTAGAAAGTTAAGTTCAAGATATATAATTCATGTTGAAAACTTTCTTTGAATCATCCATCATATAAGCCTTGAACTTAAAGTAACACCTATTAACTCATATCACGTTTAGAAAAACTCTAGAGATAATTATAGTATTTTGATAGAACTTCCTTATAATAATTACAGATTATGTGATTTACAATTTACTAGACAAATAATTTTAATTTCTAGAGCTTTCATATTTAAAACGTTTTCGAAATCAGCCTATATCTATGCCAAAATCTACCTTGAACTGCCGCTAAAATATTGTAATTTTTCTTGTGTGTGAAGCATCCAAAAGTTAGAAGTCATCAAAAAATAGAATTCCTTCAATTGAATTGCTGAACATGTCCCACCATCTTGCATATAATTCACATTAAACTTCTAAAAATACTTTGAAAATAATGTGTGGAAGTTCTAATTCAATTACAATCGAAGTAATGACTTCATCTTCAAGCAATTGATCTCAACCTTGCATCTAGCAATCTGTCTACTAGTTGTCCACTTCATAATTAGCTGCATAATCCCACTTTACCATCATGATTAATGCTTAATTAATGGCTAGGATTGATGCTCCCATAATGGTATATGTCCTCATGAAGATTGCTTTGCCAAAAATAGCATATTTTCTCCCAAATTGACATAAATTTCACCAATTCACCTAAAATATAAATTAAATCCATTGAATGTAATAGTTTATTTAATGTAAATATAAATCAATGAAATTGTATCAATTGAAGATCTAAAACATATGAATTTGGGTATTAAAATCTAAAAAATTATGAGCTTATCAAATACCCCCAAACTTAGCTTTTGATTATCCTCGAGCAAAGTAGCAATAAAAAATGATGGAACAGTTAGGATAATCTCTCTCAAATGATCAAGAACATGCCAAACAAATTACACATGTACACATAACTAAGAATTCATTCAAGGTACTTACAAAGTGATCTCATGTAACTCATGCTTCATCAATCCCTTCATGAAGTGAGAATATGTGTATGTGTTTTATCAATCTCATGTTACATGCATGATTTTCAATCAATAATATGCAATTCGGTGATTCTAATAATTTTTATAAAATATTCCATAAGCTTGATTTTCATTATTTCTCTCCAATAATGTAGATGACTATGTTCACTTGGATCAATAGGTCTTTGTAAGCTTGTAATGGGGCCTTAGGTTTAGCTAACAAAAGAAAAGGAATAAAGATTCACAAACTAAGAGATCATAAATAAATTTACACATGAATCTTCACTCTCTTGACTTTTGTTTGGGGGGTTCTCTTTGTTTATATGGGTTGTATTACTACCACACCTCCAAACTTATTTTCTTTTGAGTTCTTTACTAATAGAAAGTTGAATCCTTATTGATTCTTTTCTTTTTATCCTTTTTTTTCTTCTTTTGGAATTCTGCTTTTCAATTCTCCCAAACTTAATTTCTTTTGCTTCACTCATACCTCTCTAACAACCATATGCATAGAATATATCTCTTATAGGTAAAGCATGATTTTTCAGGTTGAAATGGTCTAGATGATGAAGCTAAAGAAACGAAATTGAATGGTGGTCTTTTACATGCATTGCATATTCCATTCTTTCATTAAGGTTCAAAGGGGACACTAGTGACATGATGTTCTAAATAAGCTTAAAAGGCTCAAACTAATCAAAGAATGGTTAAATCATTTTCAAGTAACATGTTATCCAGGATTTCACCTTGAGGGATAATTAAACAAGTTCTAATATGCTCATGTCAACTAAAATATGTTACTAAATTTACAAAATCATCAATTGATCAACATACACTTCAAATGATCGTGACATAATGTACTTAAAACAATTTAATCAATCATGAAAAAGAAAGACTTAATATAAGAATTATTCAATCACAAGGTGATGCTTATCCTTCCTTCTAAATCATGTGTAATGGCAATAAAAAACTAAGCATATGTTACTAACCAAGATAGAATCCTATTTAGTTTCAATGTTTTTAATACAATCTGCTCTTGGATTTTTTTAGTTATCACAAAAATTTTACCTAATTTCCAAAAAAAAAAAATCCTCAAAACTGAACGCAAATCTGTATGTAAATCCAAAACACCCTCCAACTTAAACCAAACATTGTCCTCAATGTGAAATAACGAAATAAGTTTAAGATCAAGGGCTTCCCTCAATGAAGTCCATGATGATATGTCAATATGTATATATATATATATATATATCATCGAATAACTTTGCTTGTGAACAATTCGATTGAATGAATTATTGGATAAGGGATAAGGATTATGCCCTTTGTTTGACTATATGTGGGCTCTTGTAAGTGATGTGTTGATGTTATGAATTAGAAGGATAAAATTCTATATTTCAAGTATTTGTTTTCATTGATGTTCATCTAGCTATTTGTGGAATTGTAGTGTTATGGTGATATTGTATTGTATGATGAAATGGTGTGAATTGTGATTGATGAAATTGTACATTTTTAGGATATTTGATTGAGAATTGGATGCATACTTAGAATTGACATGTTTTGTGGATTAAGATCCAATTGTATGCTTAGATTTGAAACATATTGAAATATGGTTTTTATGTAATTGAGTTTAGATGCAAGTTTTGGGAATCGATTGATATTAAACTTGGTAACTATTTTGACTAAGATATATGATTGATGTAACATGGCATATGGGTAATGTGAAATTGTAGGATATGTCCTATGAGGCATTTGGGTTTATGTGGTAGTAGAATGATTGGAGATTTGGATGGTGCCGGAATGACATGGAGATGTGGATATTGTAGAGACTTCGTTTGGTTCGGGTTTGGCTACTTGAATAGGATTTGGACATTTGGTTATTTGGTTAAGATTTGGATATTTTTCCATTTGATATTTGGTTATTTGATTGAGGTTTGAATGCATGAGTGAGGTTCATGCTTGTATTTGGATGCCTCTTTGAATGGAATTGATGTGTATTTAAGGATTGGATGCCTACCAGAATATAATTGTGCAAATTTGGGGTTGGATGCTTATCTAGGATGGATACTTTGGATCTTTGGGATCTTGCCCATGATAGGGCTTTATTTGATGATGCCACTAGTGATGTTGAAGAGGCTTGATCAGCCTATTGTGTGGGACTCCTCTGCTTATTTAATAGGTATGGATGAAGAAATTATGATGTCTGGGTTGTAATGATGGTGGAATACCATGTGATCATGAATTCTGCAACATTTATAACCAAATTGTAGGGATGAACCAGAACTTACAAAAGTTGTAAGATAGTTGAGTCCCTTTGGTTAGTGGCTAAGTCCACTTAGACGATGGCTAATGCCATTTGGTTGTGGCTATGTCCACTTTGGATTATGGCTAAGTCCACTTGGTTCATAGCCTCCTGAGCATGGTATTGGCTAGTAGCAAGCCATGGATGACAAAATAATTCTTAAATGAGTGGAGTCAATTAGACTTTGATTGTCTTAGAATTTGGTTATTGTATGTATTAGCACCATGATAGTAGTTCCATTTGAATATGGTTGTGAAAACCCTAAGTTGGCTATTTGATTGTTTCATTGATTACAAAATAATTGTCAGATGTTATTTGGGCAAATGACTCTATCAAATGTTTTTTGTGATCTTATGTAGGTAAATAAAGAGTAGATGTACATGGTATAGTATGTTTTGAATATTGAATATGATTTAATGGATTATATTGATATGATTGGTTGTTCTAAAAGATAAAATAGCCATATATTACTAAATGAATTTGTGTTTGCATTATGACTGCTCATGTGTATTGGTTTACAAAGAAGTTGTTATAGACTTCTCATGTATTGGGCTGATTTTGAAATTATGAACGTATTGGAGTAAAACTGAATTGAGAATGTTGATTTTGTATTTGTGATGGTAAGGAAATTGTATATGGATGTATTGCATATGAAAGGAATGATAAATCCTTCTTGCGATTGTTTGTGTATGATTAGCTATACCTTTTGAAAGAGGTTTAAGAATGAAAATGATTAAGGAATCAATTTCTATGCTTTGAGTGATTATGAGATCGTGTATGTTTATGGTTATTGAATCTTTGATTATTTTAGTAAGTAGTCATGAAAGTGATTGAATCATCAAATATTTTTTGCCCTTGTGCAATATTATTGAAATTCAGTGATAATTAACTTATTTTAGATATGCTTAATGTGTAATTTGATCAAACTAAGTGATGATAGTGATATAAGTGATGAATTGAATTGCAATTTAAGGCAATAATGAAAATTACACTATGTCAAAAGTTTCAAGGATGAAAATTTTTGTAAGGAGGGAGGTTTGTAACACCTGGAGTGTTAATTTTTGGGTAATGGTGTGTTGAAATACATTGTAGTAGTTTTTAGTGAAAAATTTTGCTCCATCATGTAGGGGAATGAATCGTGAGTTTGTGAATAAGGTTATTAATTAATGGGGACATGTATTTGGACATGATCTAGAATTATATGAAAAAAATTATGTATTTTTATGATGCATAAAAAGAGGATTAATTATGTCTTTTAATGTTAGAATTATGAAAAACATTATGCCAAAAATATATGAGAAAATAGGATGAAAACCGGGATAAAAATCCCATTTCAAAACAGGCTAGCTAAATTGGCGCTGGCGGCACCAAAATGAGTGTCATGGCACCGATTGTAGATGAAGGCACGGGCGGCGAATGGCAGAGCTGGTGCCGGCTGAAAAATGGATGACCAATTGTTCAACCCATTTTTCCCCTTTCGTTTCCCGGTCCATTCCATTCTCTCCCACCCTTTACCCTAAACCCGTTTATGGTTAAATCCTTGCCATTTTGTTTGGGAAAAAGATGATTTAGCTAGATTCTCATCCAAGCATGATAAGGGGAATGGGTTTTTGGAATTTGGATGGTGGAAAATAGAAGCAAATTGGATTTCTTACAAATGACGAGTGCTACTTCATGTTTTGATCTTGGATTCTTGTCCATGGGAGGAAGTCATGCCAAAATATCATGGTAAATCACTTTTCCCTATTTGAAATTTGGATTTTTACTAAACTAGGGTTTCATGTACAATGGATTTTGGGGAAGATGATAGGGTTTTATTGTTAAAATATGGGGGAATGATTAATTCAAGCTTAATATGGTTTTGGAACTTAATTGGACAAGAGAATTGATATTTTACCCTAAAGTACAGTTTTGGGAATATTAAATTTGGGAATTTCGTGAATTATGTGAAATTATTATGGGGAAAATGTTTAATGCATTGATTATAATGTTTTTCAGGCTTGTTTGGGATGATTTTAACATGCAAAACATATTTTGAGCCATGACCTAATTGGAGTTAAAAAAGGGATAATTGATTATGGGCTATGTGAGCCACAAATTGATTGGATTAAATGTCTAATTACATTATTATTAAAGTTAATTGCATGTTAGTTATGTTGCATGATGATTGCATATAATTGGAAATGGGATTCCTTAAGAACCCTTGTTGAGTATGTTGTCTTTTGACTATATATGCAATTCTGCAGTTGGAAAGTATATGGGTTTAGCAATAAATCAATTATAGTATCTAATTCATTGGTTTGAAATCAATCAATTCGAGTTATGCTTGTACATGAATGAGATTGTTGCTTTGTACAAGATCATCTAAGAAGGATGAAAAGTCATGGAGCTTGAGAAATATATGGTAATTCATTAGTAGGTAAGTAAGCTCTTTCTTGGTTTCATTTGTGATTGGTTGGGGATAATGGATATCCCATTGGTTTGAATCCGGGCTTGTGTGTTTTGATTGGGGATATTGGATATCCCATATTTGTTAATGAGTGATGTTTATATTGGTTTATGAAGGCATAAATGTTCGGGATGACAAATATCCCTTGGATTGAATTATATAAAGTTTGTTAATATTGTTATGATTACTCTTGTTTATGGAATTCTACATGAATTGATAAGGAATACAATATGGGAATAATAGATATTCCCTTAAGTTGTATTTGTTTGGATTGAAGTGGTATATTGGATAATCAAATGGGCATATATGTAATTTCATGATTCAGTAGCTAGGGGCATCCCCTGATTATTGGATTGGAATAATAAGGACATGGTCCTCATAGTGTGATTGGTTTATTACATCTTTGATCATGATTGGATTAGTATGATTGGTTTATTATGTCTTGATCATGATTGGATTGAATTATGTAAATTTTGAATTGATTATTATTATTTATACCTTACCTGGACTCACGCCTTCTTGTTTAATTTTTTTAGCTAACAAGCCAAGGGAAGAATCCCAACTGTGGATTAGGACTAGTAAATAAGACTAGAAGACATATTCTTATGGTATAATAGTATGTTAGGATTTGAATCCCATTGTGTATTGGTGTTTAATTGTTATTCATAATGTAATTGTATGATTATTGTTTAAAGAATTTAGATGATGTATAAAGCAAAATATTGGCATGTCTTAATAAATTATGTATAATATTGTGATAGAATGACATAGTTCCCCTAAGGTGTATTGTCATCATGGGGCAATGTAGGTTCTGGGTTGTGGGTAAGTTGGGCTATTTGAGTCATTTAGGGTTTGATTTATAATTGTTGAAATTCTAGTTTTATTCATAATTGAAAAATGTATAGGATTATGTTTATATTGGAAATCGACAATATTGATATTAGGAATTCATTTTATTAATATATATTAGGTTTTGGATCTTGATAATTTAGAGTAGACTCTGCCGAAATTTTGGCTGAAGTTACCTTATAATTAGGGAATTTAGAGGGGAAATAGTGTAAAGTATAGGTGTAACAAAATGGGATTGAGCACCCCCACCCTAAAAGTAAAGAAATTATAGTGAAAATAAAGGGTAATGATTAGAGTCGCGGCTCGGAAGGTGGGGCATTATATCCTAGAATTGCAAGAGTGTTTCTTCATCCATACCTGTAAAAGAAGAAGAAATAGTCATTGGAGAGAATGAATCATTGCCTATAGATGCATACCTTCATAAATGAGGCAACTGCTTCAGATCCACTTTTGTTAAGGTTTATTACTTTGTTGAATCTTCATTAAACATTTTAATCATCTCACTTGATTTGTCTTGTGGGAAAACATCTAAAGCCAAAATTTGCTCATTTCCATCACAAGGTTTTTCACCAACTTTGTTTTGCTTTAATCGCCCAAAAAAGGGATAGGTGGATCATAAGGTGGTGGTGGTTTGTAGTTGACTGGAGGGTTAAGAATTGGTAACATAGCTCTCCTTGTATTCACTTTCTCCTCATCATCTACAAAAATATTAGAATTGTTAATCACATCACAACCTTTATCATCAATTACCTTTCCACCACTTAACATTATAATCACATTAGCTTACTCAAGCTAAGTTATGGCTTTCTAGGTGTTTAACTCCTCTATAATCTGCCCCAACTAAGTCTCTATCGTCTTCATGGAAACCTCCACATTCTAGTTTTAGTTGCTTTGAAAAAACTCTACACCGTTTCCTCAAGAGTGGGCTTCTTAGGTTGAAAAGATGTTCCTGCTCAATTCTAAAACGTTACCTAGAAGGACAAACATTGTATGAATGACCAAAAATACCAAAATTAAAGCATACATCAATAGGAATGGGTTATTTCTGGTTCATCAACATGGAGCACCTCATCCTCATTTGCTTGAAAAGCTCTGAAATCTACATAAAAAGTTTAGTGTTAGTATTCACTTCATACATTCCTCTAGACCAACCTCTAACACTTTTCTATTGTGAGTTTCTCATATAGATCATAAGTTTCCTCTAGGGTCTTCTCTCCCATAGCTCCTCCTGCAGCATTATCAACCATGGCTTGACATGGTTGTGTCAGTCCATCATAGAAAAATTGAGTTGGCAACTTTAAAGGAATATGATGGTGAGGAGATTGAATCAATAGTACTTTAAATCTTTCTCAAGCCTCATGGAATGCCTCACCTTCCATCTGAGCAAAAGTTGCTATCTTACCTCTTAGTTCTGCAATTTTAGCATGAGAATAGAAATTTGCCAATGAATTTGTTGTAAATTGCATCCCATGTGGTAAGCGACCCAAGAGCCAATGTTATTAACTAGGTTTTTGCTACATCCTTTGGGGTGTAAGGAAAAAATCTCATACGTAGTTGATCCTCTATTAAACCCTACAAAGGAAAAGTTTGAATAGTAGAGTAAAAATCACGCATGAATGTTAAGGGATCCTCTGCATATACACCATGAAAAGAAGGAAAAGCATATTATGGTGTATATGTTTCAGCTCATTCTTTCTACCATCATTATCTAATGAAAGTGACATTCCAATGGTAGGGCATGCAAACTTCTTCATCAACTATTATGTTTTTTAAGCCACCCTATTCTCCATGTTTTCAGCTATCTATTCTTCTTCCTCACAATCACAACTCAGCAAAAAGAAAGAAAATTAAATAATTAAAAATCCTAAATATAATAAAATAGAATAAAGAAAAAGAAGAATTGTAACTAAATTAATCAAATCAATTTGGAATTAATTCCCGGCAATGATACCAAAAATTTGATGGTCAAATTATAATTCCTCGCAGGTGCATGAGTGTATAGTACTATAGTGTGCAAAGCAAGGATCGATCCTACAAAAAATTATTCAAACTGATTCAATTATACTTAGTTACTGACTAAACTATTTTAAATCTAAAGATGTAATAAAGACTAAAACAAATCAAATTGTAAGGTGAAATAATAGAAAACAATGGCAATGAGTAATATAAAAGAGATTCACAACTCACAAGAGTCTAGGGATCCGATTTTACCACTTAATGATATCCTCTATTATTAGGATTTTGGTTTCGATTCATTGTCTTGGGTTCATTCCATCTAATATATGATTATTACCATTAGGTATCCTGGTTTAAATTAAGTATTTTCTTCCATTCCAATTACTTATGATGTGTAGTGTAATTGAGGTTGAAAACTGATGAAGATTAGAGGAACTTTAGTGAACCAAATAGAATAGTTTAGCATATGGCATATACCTTAACTATCTAATCATTCATTTAAAAGAGCACAGTACCTAGTTTAGCATATGACGTCTACCTTAACCATCTAATCATCTAATCATTCATTCAAAAGAGCACAGTACATAGTTTAGCATATGGCATGTACCTTAACCATCTAATCATTCATTCAAAAGAGCACGATGCATAGTTTAGCATATGGTGTCTACCTTAATCACATACTAAAAAATAATCAAGCTAATTCACATAATTGGCGATTAGGCAATTAGAAAAATTGGATTATTGCATTTAATATAATGAATGAAACAAGATGAGATTGAATTGATAAATCCACTATCCATGTTAACAAAGAATATTAAGGAGGGTTAAATCATTTTCCTAGAGAAAGAAATTTATTTTATGATAAAAATAAGAAAAACAATATTCAAAAATACTCATGTTGAAGAACTTGAAATCTCCCTTTTGTGCCCATGTAGAATTCTCTTCCAAAGATGTGTGCTGCCACTTTCTTCTCTCTTAGTCCCTTATTTCTCCATTAAACACCCTTTAAATAACCCAATTTAGGGTTCTCTTACACCTCCATATGAATTCCTCAAGTTAGTTTGTGCATAAAATGTGCAATTGCTAAAAATATCATGTTTCCGCACACAAAGTGTGTCCATCAGGAGCAATTTTAGTATTTTCATCATAACTTTCTTATATAATGTCCACATTATATGATTCTTGATATATTAGAAAGATAATGTAAAGATATATTTCATGTAAAAAATTTCTCTGAATCATCCTTCACATGTGCCAAAAACTTCCTTAAAGTAACACCTATTAACGCACATTGCATTCAAAAAATCTCTAGAGATAATTATAGCATTTTGACATAACTTCCTCATACAAACTCCAAATCATGTGATTCTTGATTTTTTGGATAGATAATTTTAATTTCCAAAATTTTTAAGTTTAACACCTTTTCAAAATTAGCCTATATCTATGCAAAAATCTACCTTGAATTGCCACTAAAATATTATAATTTTTCTTGTGCGTGATACATCAAAAATAGAAGTCCTTCTTCAATTGAATTGCTACACACATGTCCCACCATCTGATTTGCATATAATTCACATTAAAACTTCCCAAAAATGCTTTGAAAATAATGTGTGGAAGTTCTAATTAAATTGCAATCGAAGTAATGACTTCATCTTCAAGCAATTGATCTCAACCATGCATCTAGCAATTAGTCTACTAGTTGTCCACTTCATAATCAACTACATAATTCCACTTTACCATCTTGATTAATGCTTAATTAATGGCAAGTATGGATACTTTCACAATGGTATATGTCCTCATGAAGATTGCTTTGCCAAAAATAGCATGTTTTCACCCAAATTGACCTAAATTCCACCAATTTACCTAAAACACAAATTAAATCCACTTAGTACAATATTTTATTTAATGTAGATACAAATCAATAAAATATGTCAATTGAGGATCCAAAACATGTGAATTGTGATATTAAAATATGATAAATTATGAGCTTATTAACAAATTTTTCTCTAAGCTCACCAACAACTCATACAACGTTGGTTTTCCTTTGAGGTACCCAACAAACTCATACAATCTGATTTTCAAAGCTTATCAATAACTCTCCCTTTCAAATACAAAATATGTATAGATAAACTACCTCTAACGAGGCCTAAATGTACATAGATTTAAACTCAATAATGATATACAATAAACCTCATTTGCTTTCATTCTCCTCTGAGATGTAAGTGATGCAGCTTTCAGCTCTCAGAACTTAGTAGCACGTTTGAGTGATTGCACCTTCTAGAGACTTGAGTATCTTGTGATTGATTTGTGTTTAATCCACTCAGAGTCTATTTCTTCTTCATTCAAACTTTTATTTATAATCTTCCAAGAGTATTTAGCCATTAATGATTACTTCTAGCAATTTTTTGACCATTTAAGATTACATTTTATACACTCAACATAATTTGCCTTATAAGTGTGCTTTGAACTTTTAAAGTTAAACTTTAGAACTTCTAAAGGTCGATTGCTTGTCAATTACCATTGCTATATTTAATTTTAGAGCTTCTAAAGCTCTCTTTCAGACTTTCTGAACATCGGCTCGGTTTGAACTTCATTCGAGTAATGTACTTTAGATCATCTGAAGTTAATCTCTCTAGTTTTGAAGTTCCCTTTAAATGTTGGCATTCTCAATGGCTGCTTTTTCCCTTCTGAAGCTTGTGCTAATCATCTAAATCATACTTTGAAGAACTTCCTTGCTTATGAATTAACTTTGGATTGTTCCTTCTGACCTTTGAAGCCTGAAAATCTTCCTCAGAACATACTCTAAAGCTCTCAGATGTAGCTTTCAGATCTTCTATATGCTTCACATCATCTGAACTTAACTTCTAAGATCCTTAGACTTAAAATTCACATCTAAAGCTGTTGTCCACCATTTGAAATATCTTTTGAAGCTACTCTGAAGCTTATGCTTCCTTTTGAAACTTCTCCTTCTCACTAAAATTTCTTCTTCTTATTTTGATGCTTCTTCATCGCTCTTAATTTAGAATACTACATCTAAAACTTTTGGACAAAATTATGGAGCTTCTGAAGTTACTCTGAAGCTTCAAGACTTAGCTTTTGTGTCTTCAGACTTGGCTTTCAGATCTTCTAAACCTATTAGCATCATATAAAATTTTCTTCTAAATTCAGAATTCTTCACAACATGTCATTAGCTTAATTCAAGTGTTGAACAAGTTTTTAATCATCAAAACCAAATACCTAGGGTCAACACATTGGAGTCTTGTGATGACATTTGGGAGTTCGATGATGACATTTGGGACTCTGGTGCACCACTTGGAGTTCACTTACACCATTGGCTTGCTTGCAATGTTGAGATGATTTGGAAAGTGTGCTTCTTGACTGTAACATCCAAATGGAAGTGGAAAAGGGAAGACACAATTTCATGAGGCCCATCATCAATTTCACCAATCATGCATGTGAAGTATGTTAAGTAATATTGTCAATGACCATGCATGGAAGCATGGATTTTTGCATGCATCACATCATTCCAAACTATGTCAATTAGAATATTTAATTGATGTAGATTGCCACGCTGCCAAATCCAATCAATTGCATGCATGCCTAGGTAGAGACCATACAATTGAATCTTGGGTTATATGGGTAATTTAATTAGGATGTCCGATGCAACCATAAATTCTAGGCAATGCACCATTTTTCACATCTGATGTTACCTAAATATTTCAATTAGGTTGCACATTTATGTTCATTTGCAGCTCATAGATAATCATGATATCTGTTTCAATCCATTTACCCATGAGGGGACATATTCATCTTCACATGAACAAAGAATGGTAATAAAAATATCTTTGAAATTGGACAGCCTGAATGGACTCCAATTGTGTAGGCAAACAAATCATCTGATGGGTGGACAGCAAATTGGACATTAATCTATTTACATAGCATTCCACATGTGCAATTTTAACAATCCCATGTGCACAAGTTTTAAAATTTCAACTCATTTCCAACTATGCATATGCTAGAAGATAAACTTCATCCAGCTGAACAATTTCCATGAAGTAACCTCATCTGTGTAGACAATGCACAGTGTGAGACCATCCCAGTTGTGCAAGTAAGACCACCATCTGATGGATAATGTAAAGTTTGAACTCCTTTAATCTGTTAGTTCCCGAAGTATGGCATAACCCAAGAGGGGAGGGGTGAATTGGGTATATAAAAATTCAGTGCTTAAACCCTGTTAGACCATTTTCCTCTTTTTGTGCTTGTGTGTGGTATGATGGAAAGTGAATGATAAAACCCTAAGATGCATGAAGGATAAAGCAAGTAAACAAACAAACACAAATAACACAATTTTTATAGTGGTTCGGGAACCCCGTCCCTACATCCACTCTTTCAAGAACACACATTCATTATGTCTTAGGTTTCACTATATCCCATATAATGAAAATACAATAGTGCTCCTAGTGCTCTTCTAGATTCTAACTCTAGGGGGCATAAACACTATGCTCCCAACACTCTTTTGGTTTTAATGAGCTCACTAGGAAACTCACTAGTTTTGAAGATCACCAGCAAACTTGATGATTTTCTACAGATCACAAACAACTCTCTTGTTTTTAGATCAACTATAAAACTTATACACTTTTATAAAGTATTAAAATGAAGCACAGGAGAAGATGAAATCCTTTACAGCTTTAGTAATACAAAAGGATCTTCCCAAAATAAAAGGATAATTCCCATTAAGAATATAAAGGTTTAAGCTCAAAGAAAGATAACTGAAAGTTTAAGCTCTTAGCCATAGGTGGAAAGATTTGTATAAGGTTAGATGAATATGAAAAGTATTCCTTTACCACCTTTGAATCATCTCATGCCTTCTCCTTAAGTAGCTCTCTTGAAGACTTGACCATTGGAGGAAGATGATCTTCATTAAGTGCAGAGGCAAAAGTAGATGAGCAGGAAATAAATGTAAAAGACTGTTCTGATAATCTCCTATTTGAAAATGCCATCTTTTAATTAATTCTCATATGCTTAGAGCCATTCTGTAATGCCAACCTTAACATAGAAGAAGTTGAATAGCTGGTTCAAGCAACTGACAAATGAAGAGATGCTGCGGTACTAACTTGTTTAACAATTTTGTAAAGAAGATAATAAATTCTGATAGATTCAGCTACTCCACTTTGACCAGTGCTTTATTTCATTTGTCTAAAGTTAATATCAGACAAAGTCTCTTTCCAGCTAGACAGACTTTCTTCATCTCTTATTTTGTCCATAGATGAAGTTGGGCTTCTTCATTTTCAAATAGATATATTTTCCTCTTTGAACTTCCTCTTCCATTAGCCGCCTTTTTATTATTTCTTTAGATTTTGAATAAAGTATTCAAATTGACATCTTTGAGCATATTTTAAAATCTTTGTAACTTAAACTTTTTGAAATGTGGTAGATGGTTAAAGCAAGTATCTGCAATCTTGCACTTGGAAAATTGAATGTGTTCTTGATGTTTGATTCTTGTTTAGCACTTAAAACCTTCAAACATTTCATTCTCCTTCAGTGGATTGTCTATCTTTATAATCCAGAAAGTTTATGGACCACTTGGAAGAATATTGTTGCAAGATAAGCTACTGCAAAGTGTTGAATTTTTTATATTTGAAAATAATAATTTTTCACCGTAGCAAGTTATTGTAGCACCGCTTTGTCTGAAGTAAGTAGCAGATGAATTAGCTAGGTTTATCTACTAGTACTGTAGTAAGTTACTATAGCTGATTACTATATAGATCACTAAATAGCACTTCGTCTATTATTTTTCTAAAGTATTAGATGAATATCTATCTATTGGTACTGTAACAGTGTTACTGTAGCACTGCACCACTTTGTCTGTTATTTCATCTATTGGTCACCTTAAGCTTTTTCTTTTGTACTGTAGCAGGTTACTATAGCAAATTACTATAGTAGATTACTGTAGCAATTATCTGTTACTTCATCTGCGAACTCAAACTTTGTCTTCAACTTTGTTTGTTACTTCATCTGCTAATTTATCCGAAGCTTTATTTCTTCTTCCACTTTGTTTTCCACTTTAGACATTCCACTTCATTTTCCACTTCATCTTAGACAACTCACTTCGTCTTCTACTATCACTTCGTCTAGCAATATAGCAGCACTATAGCCTTTCACTATAGTAAAAGTACTATAACAACAAACCTTTACTTGGAAATTTTTACAATTTTGATACATCATTAAGTTGACATTTTTTATTATAAATAAAAATACATTTATCCGCATATAATATACATAAGTTAGAGTATGGATAAATCATTTAAGCATAATTTCTTTTTAATGTAAAGAATATATTCTATGAAGCACACTTATTAAAATATGTTTATCTCCACATAATTTTCACGAGTTGTAGAACATGTATAAATCACATATTGTATTTTTCATTATATTTTCCATTGTAAATCTTAATATAATTATTCATATGAAATTTGCATTACTAATAAAGTATGGATATATACTTTAAATCATGATTTTGTATGGATAAGCTCATTTAACCATTCATTCTTTTTCATTTAAGAAGATGTCTTTTTAAGGCACTTTTAACATATGTCCAAGGTATGATAAACAAGGTTGAAAACAATATGGATCAATATGATTTTCCTTCTAGACTTATATCAAAATGTATATGCTTTCATAAATGATATTCTAACAAAGCACGCATATTTCAAGTATATCTTTCTACATTTCAAGCTTTCTATATTAGAAGCATTATTAGCATAAATCAAATATTAAGATAAGTTTTGTTATTATCAAAATTATACAATAATTCCAACATAATCTGCATAGGCTAGCAGCATCTAAGACTATCCACTTTCCAACTACATGGGTGAGGACAATTTCTCTAGACAAATGTCCACCAGCACAAATAAAAGTTGTACCTACAGGATAGAAATAATCCAAAGCTTTAATCGATGCATAACAAAGAAAGAATCAAGGAATACATACTATCCCCATCAATCCACCCATGTAATCCATACATGTATAATAAAATATGCATCAACACAATCATGGGACATTCTTTATCCCATTAAATTCACATAATCGTATAGTATAATTAATATCGTTCAATACATAATCATGGGATATTCATTATCCACATTATTCTACACATACTTACATATATCGAATGAAAATTTCATGGTATATCCATTATCCTCGTTCATTCATACATGCCCGGATGTAAAACATGGGATAATTACTATCCTTATCCAACAATACATTCAACTAGAAAAGTGCCTACTTACCTTAAGGAAGAACACTTTCATAAGTCTTCAACTTAACCCTAAATTCAACTACTTGAGTTCCACATCATTGCCTCATTGTCCTACATTCATGCATTAGATTCTAGTGTCGCGGCATTGACCTACTACCCCCTCTATTTCTCTGTTTTCTTCATTTTTCTCCCCATATTTTCTCATACTTTCTAGATATCATAATTCCCTATACATATGACATTTAATTACACAATAAGGCCTCTCAATCAACTAAAAATTATATCCTGTAATCACTCCCATATACATTAAATTTCATGAAAATTCCCCACAACTTCCTAATTTCGTGTACCTTTTATCCAAACATGACTATTCAAGAAAATTTTCTCAATTTAACACCCTAGGGTGTTATAGGAAATTAATACTACACTATATTATCAATAGAATATATGCCAAGTTAATACTTAGCTAAACTCTATTTGAGTTGTATTATGGAAGGAAACCAAATATCTCATATTTTTATACTTTTGGATGTAAATGTTTCATTCTTAAATGGAAACTATAACTTTGGAACATTTGATAGCAAATCTGATGAACATATATTCCTTGGCTATTCCATTCTTAGTAAGGCATTTAGAGTCTATAACATTAGAAATAGGATTGTAGAAGAAGAATCTATCCATGTGAAATTTGATGAAAACACCAACTCCTCAAAAAGGATTAGTGATTTTGATGATCAGACAACTTATCTAACGAATTTGGTGGAGAAGATGAAATTGCAAGAAGAAGAAAAAGCCAGTCCACAACCAAAAATAGAAAAGGATGAAGTAGAAATTCAAGCCGAATGATCTTTAAGTGAGGTAAATGCTAAAGGTAACAATTCTTTACCTAAGGATTAGAAGTTCATGCATGCTCATCCAAAAAAATATATAATTAGTGATGTATATGATAGAGTTAGGACTGAATCTTTATGTCACCAAGTATATGATAATTTTGCTTTCATTTCTCAATTAGAGCTAATATGCATAGACCAAGCATCGGAAGATGAAAATTGTGTAATAGTGATGTAATAGTAGTTGGACCAATTCAAAAGGAATGATGTGTGGAAACTTGTTCCAAGACCATCCCATTAGTTTGTTATTGGCATTAAGTTGGTCTTTAGGGACAAATTAGATGAATCTGAGATTTAGTAAGAAATAAGGCTAGATTAGTAGCAAATGAGTATTGTCAAGAAGAATGAACAGACTTTAAAGAGTCATATGCTCTTATTGCTAAGATCAAGTCCATTAGAATGATGTTAGCTTTTGTATCATTCATGAGTTTTAAGCTTTACCAAATGTATATTAAAAGCACATTCTTGAATAGTTTCATTAATAATGAGGTGAATGTAAAACAACCCCTTAGGCTTGAAGACCCTCATGATCCCACCCATGTTTTAAACTCAAGAAAGCCCTCTATGGTCTTAAACAGGCTCCTGGAGGATGGTATGAGAGGCTGAGCAAGTTTTGAATAGTCAAAGGTTTCATAAGAGGTAAAGTAGATACCACACTCTTCGTTAAATACAACATGAAGGATATTTTTATTGTTCAAATTTATGTTAATGATATAGTATTTTGAGCTAATACAAATAAATTATGTCAAGAGTTTTTCTAAATTCATGTAGGGAGAATTTGAAAAGAGCTTGATGGGAGAGCTGAACTTTTTTTTTGAACTTGCAAATCAAGCAAATAAAGGAAGCGATCTTCATCCACAAAGCAAAGTATACAAAACAACTCCTGAAGAAATTTGGGATGAAGATGGTAAGTCATTAGATGGATAAGGATGAAAAAGGTAAAGCAATTTATCAAAAGCTTTATAGAATTATGATAGGATCTCTACTGTACTTAACTGCTAGTAGACCCGATATAATATTTAGTTTTTGAATGTGTGCTAGATTCCAAGTAAATCCAAAGGAATCACATCTCGTTGTTGTCAAGAGAATCTTTAGAGACCTCTTAGATACACCAAAACATAGTTTATGGTACCCAAAAGGTTCTAATTTTGAGTTAGTCAGGTAGTTTGATGCTGATTTTTTGTTGGTTACAAAGTAGATAGAAAGAGTACCTTAGGAACTTGTTAGTTTTTTCGAAGCATGATTATATTATGATTTTCAAAAAAATAGACATCTGTGGCATTTTCAACTACCGAAGCTGAGTCTATAGCTATAGGTATTTGTTTTGCTCAAATCCTATGGATGAAACAACAATAGGGAGATTATGGATTAAAATTTGCGGAAACTCTCATTAGATGCTGATAAGCACATCATTTATCATATTTTAGATACCTAAATTCACATGTTTTGGTCCTTAATTGACATGATTTCATTGATTTATAACCACATCCGATCAAATATTATACTTAATGGATATAGTTTGTGTTTCAAATCAAATTGGTGTAATCTAGGTCAATTCTAGTCAAAATAGGTTATTTTGGAGAAGAAAGCTTATCTAATAGGGTAATTGGTCCTAAGATCTTATGATTTATGATATCATCATGATAGATTAGCCATGACATCATGTGGATGTGTGGAGAGCTAAAGTCAATTAGTCAAGAACAATGAGTAGAGTGCAATCAATGGTGAAGATCTTCTCAATTGTTAACTTGTGCGTTGAATTGCATCTAATCACTTTAATTGCTCCAAGATCAGCAATGGGCCATCATGGACATCCAAGGTGTGGTTCGCATGCGTTAAAATCATAACAAATATATGGGAATCACTTGGGAGAAGATAAGAGAGATTGGATAAGGTTATGTTATTTTCCATGCAAGTTTTGCTATTTTTGGACAACCAATCTTCATAGGTACGTATCCCAGTATAAGAGCATCAATATTATCAATTAAATTAAGCATTAAACATGATGATAAAGCAAATTTATGCAGTGGACAACAAGTTTGGAAGGAAGTAATTATAAATGAATTTTATTCACTTATATTGAGTATTATCAGAGCTTATTATTCGTTAATTCTTGGTAATTCTATGTGAAGTTCATGTTGGTTTTTGTGTGTTTGTAGGATGCTAGAAAGTGAAGAGAAAGGAAGATAAACATGGAGAGAAAAGGCTAAGGAAGTTCCAAGATTGAGAGCAGAAAGTGGTGGCTTAAAATAAGGCGTGTGGTGGAAATTTGGGTAGCAACATATGGCACCATGGCACCAATTCAAGAGGGTCAAGTGCATCCAGTGGGCAATAGAAAGTGGAGTCAGGACGCCAATGCATTGTGAAAAGCCATCTTATTTTTAGAAGTCTTCTGTTTTTGAAGTTGTGTAAAGACTAATTACAGTGATGCATGGACACATAAGAGAACCCTAATTAAGGTTATTTAAAGAGGAGAAAAACATAAGAGAAGGACTTTTCTTTTGGCAAGGGAGATGGCTGTGGATAGAGGAGAAGGAGAAAGAGTCTAGCTGGAGGTGGGCTTTTGTGTTCTTTCTAGTTTTTTTTCTTTCCTTTATTTTTTAATCATGATTAAGACAATATTTAGGGTTTCTTTCGATATTATTATGAGCTAAACACTATCTAGGGGCATGATGTAGTAAGATTATGAATGTTTAATTTTATCATTTTTAATTTAAGTCTTTGTTGATTCACTATCTATGTTGAGTGTTAAATCTAATTTTAATACTTGTGGAAGTGTGTTGGTCCTTTTAACATGATTTATGATTCAATTTGAGGTTGAGAAGTGATAATTGACTTAGAACATGATTAAACACATCCATCAGGCTTATGGAACATTATGAATTTCTTAATCTTAATGCATCTTGATTGGTTTAGAATTTTTACAGAGATGTAGGAAATTTGATAATTGGAATCGATTGTTATGACTTGAGGAAGAATAATAATTACAAAAGGGAAATTCATTATCAACATAGAAAGAAACATGAATTGATTAAATTGAATAAAACTAAATAAAATTAATCCAATGAAATTGAAAACCCATAGATTTCTCAATCACTAATTTCTTGTCTATTCATATTCTGCATTTTTGTTGAAATCCAGTTTGTTTAGATTTCTTTTCTTTTTCCTAATTTTCACCATATTTAGTTTATTCAAAAAAAAAATCAGAGTTAGAATACTTTGGTAGTCGGTAACTTAGTCCTCATGGAAACGATCACTTACTTCCACTTTATTACTTGTTAATGACACGTCCACTTGCATTGGAAAATTCACAATAAGTTTTTGGCATCATTACAAGGAACTATTGTTTTTACCAATATCAAACTAAATAACTCTAGTTTTGCTTTAAAATTTTTTCTTTTCTTTTTATTACTCATTGTAATTCTTATTGCCTTTTCAAGATTTTCCATAGGTATATGCAAAGATCTAAGAGCAAAAGTTTGATCCCTTGTGATTTTTAGATAGAACTCAGGCTTCAAAGAATTAGAAGAGAGAAATGAGATGTTGTTAGTCAATTACGGAATAATATGTCTAATCCAAGAGAAGTGGATAAGAATCCTCCATATGTATTACTCCGAGATCAAGCATTACCTATAGTAATAGAAATTCATCTTGTAATTAAAAGGCCAGCCATCACTACAAATAATTTCTAGATAAAGTCAGTGACTATATAGATGCACCAAGGAGCCTAATTCAATGGACTAACCAATGAAGATCCAAATGCCCACATTGCCAATTTTTTGGAGATATGTGACACTTTCAAATATAGTGGAGTATCTGATGATGCTATTTGCCTTTGATCGTTCCCTTTCTCTTTAAGGGACAAAGTAAAAATCTGGTTGAATTCTTTGCCTACAAACTCTATCAATAGTTGGGATCATTTGGTTTAAAAATTTTTTATCAAAATTTTCCCTCCAGCAAAAACAGTAAGAATGCAGATGGAGATCAACAATTTTGCTCAGCATGAAAGTGAAACTCTATATGATGCTTGGGAGAGATACAAGGAGCAGCTACGAAAGTGCTTACATTATGGGCTGCCTAAGTGGATACAAGTTCAAAACTTCTATAATTGACTGATGAGAACCACCAAAACATTGATTGATATATACATCTACAGGTGGAACACTTATGAAGAAATTAGATGATGATGCATATGAGCTACTAGATGAAATAGTTACACACAATTTCCAATGGCCAAATGGGAGGGCTATGGCAAAGAAGCCAGTAAGAGTTTATGAAATTAATCCTTTTTTGTATTAATAGCTCAAGTTGCAACCCTCATAAAATAAATGCAGAAGAACCAAATCAAAGTAAATGCCATTCAGGCTCCACAAATTTTTTGTGAGTTTTGTCAAGGAAATCATCCTAGTGAAGAATGTCAAACAAGCAATCCATTCATGCAACCTAAACAAGAACATGCATAGTTTGTTGGAAAATTTAATAGGCAACAGTAGCAGAACAATCCTTATTCCAACACATATAATTCATGATGGCAAAATAATCCAAACTTCTCTTAGAGAAATTAACAGAATGTGGAGTAAGCTTAGCAAGGGTTTCAATAGCAACAAAAGGAGAAGAAGGCAGATTGGGAGACTATTTTAACTTAGTTTTCCAATACCACAAACCATTTCACCAAAGTAGACAATTTCATGGCTGAGACAAAAGTCAATTTGTAGAACCAAAATACTCAGATTTAGAACCAATCTGCGCAGATTTAGAACCAATCTGCCTAGTAATACTCAAGTTAATCCACATGAACAATGTCAGTCAATCACCTTATGAAGTGGGAAACAACTGGAGCTCCCATTGAACAATGAAAAGGACAAGATAGAAAGCCAAGAGCAAGTGGAAGTACTGCCTAAACCACAACCACTACCTCCTCAACAACCTACTTTTCCATACCATTTCCTCAGCAACTCCAGAAGAGTAAACTGGATAAGCAATTTGCAAAATTTTTGGAAGTTTTTAAGAAGCTTCACATTAATATTTCATTTGTCGATGCTCTTGCATAGATGCCTAGTTATGTGAAGTTTATGAAGGACATTCTTTCAAATAAAAGGAAACTGGAAGAATATGAGATAGTTGCTCTAATCAAAGAATGTAGTGCCATTATCCAAAGAAAGTTGCCTCCAAAGCTCAAAGATCTAGGAAGATTCACTATCTCATGTGTCATTAGAAATTTTGTATTTGAGAAAGCATTATGTGATTTGGGTGCCAGTATAAATCTTATGCCTTTGTCTATTTATAGAAGATTGGGGATAGTTGGCAGATCGATCCATTAAACATTCAAGAGGCGTTATTGAAGATGTACTTGACAATCTAAGTTTATATTTCTTGTAGACTTTGTGGTGTTTGACATCGAAGTAGACATAGATGTCCCTATCATATTAGGGAGATCATTCTTGGATATTGGGAGAGCATTGATTGATGTCCAGAAGGGCAAATTGAAGCTTTGGGTGTAGGATAATAAAGTGATATTTAAAGTATTAATGCAATCAAGTATCCAGTAGCAAGTGATAGCTATTTTCAGATAGACTTAGTGGATACTTTAATATCACAACGTTTGAGCAATTCAAGAGATCCATTGGAAACTAGTTTAACTCATCCAACTCCCTCTCTTCTTGAGGAAGAAGAGATCACAAAAACTATTAACTGGTAAAATTCTTTTGGTCCCAATTATCAAAAATACTTTGAGAGTTTGGGACAAGATACTTTAATATCACAACATTTGAGCAATTCAAAAGATCCATTATAAACTATTTTAACTCATCCAACTCCCTCTTCTCTTGAGGAAGAAGAGATCACAAAAACTATTAACTGGTTGAATTCTTTTGGTCCCAATAATCAAAAATATTTGAGAGTTTGGAACAAGGCCTTCCTCAATCTATTCCTTCATTTGTTAAACCACCAACACTTGAGTTAAAATAGCCGCCAAACCGTTTGCATTATGCATTCTTAGGAGAATCATGTTCGCTACTAGTGATAATATCGTCTAGCCTCTTTACAAAAGAAGAAGATAAGTTGTTGTGAATTCTCAAAAAATACAAGTTAGCTATTGGGTGGTCCATCTCTAAAAAGCATCAGCCTAGCTTTATGCATGCACAAAATTAAAATGGAAGAAAATTATAGACCATCTTTGGAAGCTCAAAGAAAATTGAATCCAACAGCGAAACAAGTGGTGCACAAGGAAGTACTCAAATGGCTAGATGCAAGTGTGATATATCCCATATCAGCCAGCTCATGGGTAAGCCCTTTGTAAGTGGTCCCAAAGAAAGGTGGATTGATAGGAGTGAAAAATGATAATAATGAATTGATTCAATTAAGAACTATCACAGAAAGGAGGATATGCATTGATTATAGAAAGTTTAATATTGCTACAAGGAAAGACCACTTCCCATTACCATTCATTGATCAAATGTTGGATTGTCTAGCTGGGTTTGATTATTACTGCTTCCTAGATGGCTATTCAAAATATAATCAAATAGCTATTGCTCCAGATGACTAAGAAAGACCACACTTACATGCCCATAGGGTACATTTGCTTTTAGAAGAATGAATTTTGGTTTCTACAATGCCCCAATGACTTTTTAGAGGTGTATGATGGTTATATTCTCTGATATGGTAGAGAAAATCATTGGAGTTTTCATGGATGATTTCTCTGCATTCGATAAATCTTTTAATCATTACTTGGAAAATTTGGAATTGCAACCTTATGCTAAATTGGGAAAATGTCACTTCATGGTGAAAGAAGGTATTGTTTTGGGGCACCAAATTTCATGTATAAGAAATTGAGGTTGATAAGGTCAAAATACAGATAATAGAAAAATTCCCACCACCTACTTCAATTAAAGGAATTTCTTGGACATGTAAGATTTTATAGAAGATTTATCAAAGACTTCTCTAAAATTTCTAAGCCATTGTCTAATCTACTTGTACAAGGCAAACCATTTGAGTTCAATGAAGATTGTAAGAAGGCATTTTAAATCCTTAAAAAAAACTTATCTTAGCACCCATTGTTGTTGCACTAGAGTAGGAAAAATTGTTTGAGTTAATGTGTTATGCAAATGATTATGTAGTTGAAGCGATTCTAGGACAATGGAAGAATAGAGTATCACATGCCATCTATTATGCTAGCAGGACCCTTAATGATGCCCAGCTCAATTGTGCCACAACAGAAAAGGAGCTTCTTATCATAGTCTTTCCTTTTGACAATTCAGATTTTATCTTATTGGTAATAAGGTAATAGTGTTCATTGACCACTCTGCAATCAAATACCTTATAGTTAAGAAAGATAAGCCAAGACTCATTCAATGGGTTCTACTGCTTTAAGAATTTGACTTAGAAATTAAAGATAAGAAGGGCGCTGAAAACCTTATGGTTGATCATCATTCCAGACTAGAATTACAAGAAGATCAAAGGATTATAGAAACCTCCAATTGATGTTCAATTCCCTGATGAGCAATTGTTAGCTATCACTTCAACAAAATCTCCTCCACGGTATGCAGACTTTGTGAATTTTCTTGTAGGTAAGATCATGCCATTTGAATTATCTCATCACCAAAAGAAGAAATTCTTATTACTATTGGGAAGGCCAAATTTTGTATAAGCACCATACTGATCAGATCATAAAAAGATATGTACCAGAGGAAGAGATGGAGGATATTCTCAAGCACTATTATACACTTGAGGTGACGGTCACTTTGGAGGCAATCTGACAACTGCAAAGGTTTTACAATTAGGTTTCTACTAGCCCAAACTTTTTAAAGATGCCCATGCTTTTGTTGTTGCATGTGATAGGTGTCAAAGGACTACAAACAACTCAAGAAGAAATGAAATGCCCTTGAAAAATATTTTGAAAGTTGAGCTTTTTGATGTGTGGGGTATTGATTTCATGGGTCCATTTCCTTCTTCATACAACAACAAACATCCATCTTGTAGTAGACTATGTTTCAAAGTGGGTGGAAGCGGTGGCTACTCACACTAATGATGGGAAGATAGTGTTAATTTTGTTGTGAAAACACATCTTTACAAGATTAGGAACTTTGAGAGCTTTTGTTTACGATGAAGGAAGCCACTTTTCCAACAAACAATTTGAAGCTCTTCTGTCAAAAAATGGAGTCAAGCATAAAACAGCACTGGCCTATCATCCTCGAACAAATGGATAAGCAGAGATCTCTAATAGAGAAGTGAAGTGAATTCTAGAGAAAATAGTGTAGAATTCCCACAAATACTTAGCTAAGAAGATAGATGATGCAATGTGGGCATATTGAACTACCTTCAAGACACCTCTAGGAATGACTCCTTAAAGGTTGGTCTATGAAAAAGCATGTCATCCCTCTGTGGAATTGGAACATTAAGCATACTGGGCAATGAAACAATTGAACATGAGTATGGATGCAACTAAGGAGAAAAAGCTTTTCCAACTCAATGAGATGGATGAGTTCCGCAATGATGCATATGAGAATGTTAAAATTTACAAGAAGTGGACTAAAGCATGGCATGACAAGCACATTCAAAGAAAGGAATCTTCACTAGGCCAAAAAGTTTTGCTATACAATTCCAGGCTTCAATTATTGCCTAGAAAACTTAGATCAAAATGGTCAAGCCCATTCATAGTAACAAGTTTTCCTTGTGGCACTGTAGAGCATCATCACGATGAGAAAGGAACCTTCAAAGTGTAACACCTAAGCTGTTAAAATGGGAGGGTAAACTTTTTCAATTGTAAAGAACATTTATTTTAAAATGAAGTTTGACATGAAGTGTTGCACAGGTAAGAGTAATACAAGTATATGAGTGGCTATATGATTTGGCATGTGGTTAAATTGAGAAAGATTTTTAAGCATTTGTATACTATTATAATGTGAAAAAAATGATGGAAAAAGAATGATGGAAAGAAGGCTTGAAATGAAGCAGAAAGAGGAAGAAACGGGGGACAGCCAGGTTGGCTCCATGGTGCCCAAACGGACGTCGTGGCATTAGATCATGAAAGGGGTGCAGGGAGCGGTGCCAGCGAATCAGATGTTGCAACACCAAAATGGACGTTGTGGCTTCAGTTGGCGATTAAAAGTTAGCAATCTTACTTTTCAACCCATTTCCATCTCATTTCTTCCCAATCTGTTCTGTTTTTCCCCAAACCCTTGCCCTAACTCCATTTAAGCCTAAATCCTTGTTATTTTGCTAGAACAGAAGAGGATTTAGGTGGGTAAACATATAAGCATGCATGTGAAGATGTGTTTTGGTCATTTGAAAGGTGAAAGAAGATGAAATTTTGATTTTTCTACAACCAATATGGGTTCTGGAGGATTGCAGGCCAAAATCATGATCTATGATGGAAGCCATATGTAAATGACATGGTAAGTTGTGTTTACTCATTTAATTTGTGTTCTATGCATGATTAGGGTTTGGAAAATCCATGAATTGTAGTTTTTGGGGGAAATGAGAGAAATTTATATGAATAGTCGTGTAAATAATGGGGGAAATGGTAAATGGGTTAATTAACATGATTTTGGAAATGATTTGGATAGGGGAAAAGATAATTGATGCTTTGTTACGGTTTTGCATAATTGGTGAATAGTAATTTTCCCCAAAAATTATAGATTATGTTGAATAATCATGGGTGAAATTTATAATTCATTGATTATTGTGTTTTGTGACTTGTTGTAAAGTGAGAAATTGGATTTTTGACTATGAACTAATTGGGGTAAAAGAAGGTTTTTCTATATGGGCTATATGAGCCTTGAATTTGTTTAATTAAAGACTTAACAGAGTTGTGCTATAGTTGTTAAGCATGTTATATACAATATATATGTTGTGTATTAAACATTATTATAAGAGGTTAATGAGATTTAGAGATTAATTAACCTATGATGGAGGTTAGAAGTTATTGTGTGTGATTGAAAATGAAATCCAATTAGCACGTTTAGTATATGTTGTATGTTTAATGACTTATTTCAGTATGAAACATAGTGAGGTAAACTAAACATGGATGAGAAGCTATAGAACTTGTGGAGTTATGGAACTCAAGAAGTTGTATGAGCATTCTTCATGAGGTAAGTAGGCATTTGTCTTGCTGTATGCATGGATGGGGATAGTAGGCATTTGTCTTGCTGTATGAGTCGGGATAGTGAATATACCATGATTACATTATGTAATAAATGGTATTTATGATACTCTGTGACTATGTAACAAATGAATGGATAAGGATAGCACATATCCCATTATGTTGTCTTTGGGCATGTATGACTGGATGGGGATATTGAATATCCCGTAAATTTATGTTGCGATGTATGATTGTCTTGAAAATAGTTCATGTTCCATATGTGAATGTACTATTTGTTGAGGACAAAGAATATCCTTTGATGCTTATGAATGTATGGACTGGTAGGGATAATAAATATCCCAAGTTATACTTCTTATTTTGAGATGTGGAATTGATGGGATAGAAGATGTCCCATGACTGTGCTGAGATGCATTAGTTTGTTTTATATGAAAATGTGTAATATTAGAATGAGAAGCATTCCATGAGTTTTATTAATTGATATTTATATATATATTAGATGACATGAATGTGTGAATTAATGATTAATGGGTATAAGGAATATCCCAGCATTATCTTTCGCTTGTATATTATTCATATGAATACTCACGGGGATTGAATATTCCCAAATTCTTTGTATAATAATTAAATGACTACGTGTGTTGATGGAATGAAAGTATTCCTAAAAAATGTATTATGGGTGATAATGATGTGTAGATATGACTAAATGGCATAAAATGTATATTGGATTGATTAGAATTGGAGTCTCATGAGCATATATTTATGATATGATTGTGTTGTCATATCCATGTTCTAGTCTAGAACATTTTATTTCTGATTAACTATTGTTTTATATTCGACTTACTTACTGAGTTGCCTGAACTCATGCTTTCTTATTGTCATGTTTTTAGCTGACAGGACAAGTAAAGAATCCCAACTATGGGTTAGGACTAATGAGCTGATTGAAGACATTTCCTTATTGCATAAGGAATCATATTAGTAATTTCATCATGTATTTGTATAATTGGATTTAAGATTTCACTTAATATTTAAAAGAGATGTATTGGCATGTCATAGTAAATTATGTATGATGTTCTAATGTTAAATGGATCTGTATGATCCTTATGAGGTGAATTATCATCATGATCGATTCTGATCTTGGGCAGGTAGTTGTGGGTGTGGTGCGATAATGTTTTGGGTAATGCTTTTGTTTTTATGATTATGAAATTTGTAGAATTATATGATTAAGATATGCTAGGTTAACATCCTTATTTTTCAAGGCAGACTCTACCAGATTTTTGAAGGAAAGTTTCCTTAAAAATAGGGAATGGCAGGGAAAGGTTAAAACACATAGGCCCGGGGGTAGGGCATTACACAAAGTTAATGGACAATGCCTGAACCCATACTATGAGGGTGCTATTGATCACCTCAAGATGATTATCAAGCTCAAATGACCCTAAGAGAGGAAGAGTGTGGCTAAAGACTATAACTTAAGCAATTCTTAGGAGGCAACCAAATTTCTAAACTTTCTTCATTAATTTGCATTAGATTAGCTGTTAATTGCTTCTTTAATAGAGTTAGTCATTTTAGTATTAGTTTAGTTAGCTAATTTTAAGGTTTCATCTTGTAGGAATTGAGGTCCACTGAAGCACACATGATAGTTCACAAAGGACTGAACTAGTTGAAAATATTGGCAACAGGTTTTGGAGTTGTGGCGCCATGTAAACCAACACAACAAGCACATTGAAGGCAACAACTTTAGGCGCCACAGCGTCATAAAGCGTATCCGTGGTGCTAGGCAAAGGAGGCATTGCAGAAATTTTGAACTGTGATTTTCTGCGCCGCAGCACCAACCTGCTTAGAACCCCACCCCCCTTGTGCCTCATTCTCCATGTTATGTTGCAAAGGTCTTTCTCCTTTGTTTCCCCCTCCACTCCAAGCACTCGCACACTGGTCAAGCATCTCATCTCTCCTACTCAATCCCACGTCAATTCATCATTTTCTCCACTTAATCCACTCTCCAAAACATCAAGAACCAATCTACTTTTAACTAGAAGTCTCTTTCATCCATCATCTTCAGCCGTTAGAGTCTGAGGTTGAAAAAGAAGGGTTTATTCAAATCAACTTTGCATGCTTCTCTACTTGTGTGTACTTGTTATGATTAATCTTTCTAGAAATTTGTGAGTAGAAATCATCAATATGGAAGGAGAATTTGTGTGGATGGGAGGAATTGAATATGCACATCAAGTGTTCATGAAAATGCCTGAAGAGGTAACTGCCTTAACCTAAGAAGTGTTTGTGGAAATTTCTGAGTGGAGTGGGGCTACAATTGGAGCATTGTGAGCCATAATTGGAAGATTTGGGGCTATTGTGTCTGATAAGGGTAGATTGATATTTCATTGAGTTGCATTATAGTGTGTTGCATCGAACTGTAGTGTGTGCGTTTGATATACCTATTATGAACACATTGTCATCATGCCTCTGAAAGGACATAAAACTTGGTTGTAGTCCTACAAAAAGAAAGAGAAGTGCAGACCTAGGCCCTCCAATCAAACCGACATTTGTGAATGACAAAGCTTCTATGAGATTTCAAAAATTAATTATGGAGAGAAAGTGCATTTCGGAAAGAGGATTCAAATATCCTTATAGGTTTATAAATGACATAATCAAGGCCTGAGATTGGGAATCGTTTGCAGGACAACCAGGTGCTGCCCTATTACCTATGATAAGAGTATTTTATGGTAATGCTAGGGAACAACAAAAAATAAGGGTCAAGGATTCAAAGCATTGGTGAGAGGGAAGATATTTTCTTTTGATAGAGTTTCTATAAACAAAGTGTACGACCTCCCTAACATTGATGATGATGAGTATTCTGCTTTGATGGAACTTAGTCCAAATTAAGAAGACATCATCAAATTTCTTGCGAAGACTGGGACTCAATGGAAGAAAAAATAGGATAAATTGCTTAATTTCCCATGGAGATAGTTCAAAGTTGAAGGCAGAGCATGACACTACTTTATTTCAAGGAAGTTGCTACCATCAAACCATGTTTCAGATGTCAATAGAGATAGAGAAGTGCTAAATTATGCAATCTAGACAGGGCTATCCATAGATGTAGGAAAAGTGATTGAAGGCTCCATTATGTTCATCATTACAGGACATACTACTAGAGGCTTTGGACATCCTTCTCTGATTTATGAGTTGTGTTTGCAAGTAGGTGTCCTCACTAGCAACATAGAGGAAATCTAGCATCTATTGACACCAGTCACTCATTCATTTGTCATGACCTTTGACAAAAAGGTACATGTAGATGAAGGAATAGGCCCATGTTCTACACCGCGTTCTTCATAGTGGAGACAAACTTCATCCTCTTATCACTCTGAAATTGTTGATTAATGCAATCAATTAGAAGAAAGGCATAAATCATAGTAGTAGTGGTAAGCTTCCATGGATCAAAAATTTGATCAGTTGGTGACAAGTCATGAGCAACAATTTGATTACTTGGTGAACTTCAACAATTCCCTCACAACAATGTTCAACAGCTACAACTTGAATCTAGGAACAATCCGGTGGTTTTTCCTCAACTTCCCACATTCATGCCTTCTTCTCCATCTTATGAATGTGAAGAATCAAAAGATGAAGAAGATGAATCCTCAAGTTTTTAAAAGACGTCTCCATCAAGGAAGTCCTTGTTCTTATTGTCTTTACTTCACATTGAGGAAAATGTTGGTTTTAAGTTTGAGGGTGTTTTCTTATTTTCTATGTTTTGTGTGCTCTTGTTTTGTTGTGTTCTTGCTTGGAGTTTATTTCTTGTTTAGAGTTTGTTTAGGTTTGTGTTCTTGTTTAATGATGTTATTGTGAATATATATATAATTAGCGCTAATCAAGTTTACTTATATGAGACCCATGATATGAATAGGAAGAATTAACATTGGTTTATGAAGAACATGAAAGATGTCAACATGGTTAGTTTGCTTGACTGGAATATGTATCTTAAGTTACTTAAGATTCCTTAGACACTTGATCACATAACCATTTTTTACTTGAATAAAGTGAGTACTTGGAAAGAGTTTAGGTGATTAAGTATGCATGAATCTATTTTTAACTCTAGAATTTATTTCAATTATCATTCAAGGCGAAATCCTAGATAACATGTTTACTAAGGAAATGATTTAGGCATTCTTTGATCAATTTTAGCCTTCCAAGCTAACCTAGTATATTCATTGTTATTAGTATCCCCATTGAGCCTCAATGAAAGAATGACATATGCAAAGCATGTATGATGAGAATGTAAAATGTCATATTTTATTCCCTTAATACTTAGTCTTTTACACATATTTGATGCCTAAATGCATTCACTATTCTTATATTTTGATTTAGAAGACAAATGGAATTGTCAGGAGCAAAACAAAGCTAATTGGATGATTTTTAACAACTTCAGCATCATGTCAAGGCCATTTTTGGTATAGATGGAGACTAATTCAGCAAAAGTGTTAAACACATAAGTTATAGAAATTAAAATTATCTATACAAAAAATCAATAATCATAGGATTTGGAGTGCATTTGTGAACGTTATGGCCAAAATACTATAACTATTTCAGACTTCAGACCTGCTAAATATGATAGAAGACATCACTTGTAGCCCATTTTTGTCATAGATGAAGGATGATTTGGAAAATGTATTCAACATATAAGTTGTATCCTTTGAAATTATAGTTCTAATAAATTAATAATCATGTGATTCTGATATTGTATGAGAAAGATATAACTAAAATAGTGAACTTGTATGTGGTAAATAGTGAATTGGGCACAATAACGCAAGTGGCATTTGTATAGCAATTTGGGCACTAAGGCACCGTAATGCAGCATCATGGCTATAGTGCAAGTGTGGAAGTGACTTATTTTTATTTTTTTTATTATTTTATGCAATGGCAACTTGGGAAACTGTATGGAGATGCAATGAGTTATTTAAGGAGGAGAAAATGTAGGATACACAACTTTTTGTGTGGGAAATTCATATGTTTTCTCTTTTCTTCTTTATTTTATTTGTCTTTATGTTTTCATGGCCCTATGTGGCTAATTTCTTATACTTGTTCAAGGGAAACTGAAGCCTCAAAATCAATATACTATGAGATCTAAATAGTTTTTATTATTTAATTTATGCTTCTAGTATTAAATGTTCTTCAGTGTTTATGATTATTCTTGTTACGTGTAATTGCTAGGTATAAGGCCCTATAAATTCCAAGTATGTGAATTTCAACTGTTGTAAATTTTTGTCAGTTCGACATGAAGTATATTGGAGTATAATTAAATTTTTGAGAAAGTTATCATAGAAAACTTATGAAATTGAGTGGATTATTAATATAAACATGAGGATGAGGTAGGGAATGTATCAAAGTGTGTTAAATAAGTGATTTAATTGAGAAAAAATGAGTTTAAATGGGTGGAGCACCAGATGTGTATATATTGAAAAATATTAAATTTTATTATGGAAAAATTATGAAAATGGATGGAATATCCATAATAATGTGAGGATGAGAAGGAAACACATTAACAAATGATTAAAAGGTGAAGAAAAATTAAAAAAATGCATGTAGAAGGGCAAAATACTAAGTGTGTCGATAAATTCTGGAAATTTTTGGTTTAAATCAATTTTAATCAAGAAAAATAAATTAAATTATGGAAATTGATAGATTTAATGAATGAAACATTAATACAAGCATATGATTTATGAAACGGGCAGCCTATACATGTTAAAAACAAGGATTATTACAAGTTTGAAAACTTCAAGAGAGTGCATATGCATTGAACCAAAATGGGCTGCAAACTACCATAACAATTTGCTTATAAATAAGCAATGCAACTCATTTCTTCCTTATTTCCCTTGTGTAACCCCTGCCCATGCCTTCCTTTGCTCACGTTGAGCCCATCCCATCTCCTAATATTCACAAATTCAACTAGTATGCTTAAAAGGTTTGGAAGCAAACTACAAGTGGTGGAGATTGAAGTTGAGGGCTATGGTTTTCCTTTTGGATTAAGTTATGGTAGATAGCTTAATTAGGAGATTAATCCCTGCAAATGGGACCCAACAAGGAAAGCACAAAATTTAGGTATGGAAGTTATTGATTTAAGTTGATAAACATGCTTATGGAAAGAATTCATAAAGATCTTGTTAAATTTATATTATAAATTATTTTGGTAAATAGGGTTTGCTGTAAATTTTCCCAACTAGATTAAGGGCTTTAATTAGTGTTATTATAGAGTTATTAAGGTTTAATTTATTTCAGTTGGGGGATGATTAAAACAGAAATAAAAATCAGTTAGGATGGATTTAAGAATGAAGGCAAATACCCTATTGTCCACTTAATTTTAGGGGTTGGAATTATATGATTTAAACATGATGATTAGGCCTAATTGTAAGGGATTAATTATGGTTTAATCAAAGTTTTAATGGGGTAGTTTATGGGCCCAAATAGATGGCAATTTGATGATGAAATCAGGTGGATAGCAGGGATGTAGAACAGACTATTTAAATGGATTGGTTGCTGGAATTAATTGCAAGTTAATTATACATAGTTGTAATTGTGGAGGATAATTAAGGACTGATTAAGGGTGTGTCCCAAGAATAAGTGGGAGTGCAAATTATAGACCAAGTGAGGTAAATAGGTGTTTGAAATGCATTTGATTTGGATAGTTACATTTTGGAATTTTGGGTACAAATGTTGAATATATTATGACATGCCATATATTGATTTAAATGTGATTTATTTGCTTTAGTTAATCATGATTGATATCCTCCTTTATCATGTGGGTGTTGCATTGAAAAACAAGTGAAAATAGATTGAAAATGGTATTAAAAATGTAATTGATACATAGAAATATTATGCTTATCAAGTACCCCTTTTTAGCTTAATTAAAACCCCATAAAATGGTGTTATTTTGTAATTATTAAAATATGAGGTTATAGTAATTATGTTTTACTATAAATCTGCAAATTTTTGTGGAAAACGTTAAATATTAGTAGGTCCAAAAAAATCAAGGAAGTAAATACCCAAAAATTCGCTTGGTGCCCATTTTACCAATTTTTGTTGATTTTCGTATTTTAATTTTTGTTTCCATCAAATGAAGCCATTTTGACCTGAAATTTTTACAAAAATCATATTATGTTATTTTTCATCTACGAAAAAACATTTAGATGAAAATGAACAGGAAAATATTGTATATAATTTTTATTTTTTATTTTTATATTTTATTTTTAATTTGCTCATATTAAATTATTTTTATATGATATTTTGGTCATAAAATTTTCATATATATGGAACTTATAAATAATTTTATTTTAGGTTTTTTGTATATATGTTTTAACCCCGAGAGTGCTAGTATTTTTGGTTTTTGGTGCCTGGTTGGTACGGAGCCCTGTGTGGCTCATATATTCATTTTATGATGGCCGTGGGGCTGACATGTATCCATCATGTGGCAAGGAGTGGCTTGGTTAGCCAAGGGATGGTTATCTGGGCTGCCGATGTGATCGGGCGCTGCTATCGGCCTGGATAGCCTGTGTTCTTTGATTTGACCTGAGTAACTGATGTAGGCTCATTTAATGGTGAACTGGTACTCTTATGAGACTTGTGAAGGTAGCGTGCCACTATATATAGCATTATGGCTGTGTGGGCCTGGCAGGCTTCTAGCCGGGGTGGACCCGATGCATTGGAGAGTGAAAGGGTATTATTTTGGATTTGGTGTGCCACCTAGGTGGAGTAGGTGGATGATGGTAGTGCAAAAATGAAATTATGTAAAATGCAATGAGATGCATTAGGTTGAAATTCTTGATTATTTTGCTTCATTATATTAATGAAAATTGTTTATGTATATGTATATGTAAATAATATACGGGATTCATGTGACGTGTAGGATTTTCTTGCATGGGGCCGACAAGTGAAGTTTGAAGAGCTGCAGATTATGAAGCAGATTATTCTGAGGTATGTAGGTTGTGCATGTTTGCTTGTGTGATTGGGTGAGGATAGTGACTATCCCCTGAGTGATTTGATAATGTACTTATATGTGTATATATGGATTGATAATTATGTATGTGACTTAGATGGGATTGTAAATATCCCATTTCTTATTGCACACAATATGAAAATGTATGAGAATTAGGATTAGTAAAAATCTCAAAATGCTATGATATGGGCATGTCTTTGATTGTTATAATACAATGTTGTGATATTTTATATTAATGTATAGTTTGGGAGGGGATAAAAGATATTCCCTGCTTATATTTGTTGTTGTTATTCTAGTGTATTGATGTCTGAATTAAGGAATGGTAGTTATCCTATGAATGTAAATTGTAATATATGCATATATATTATGTATATGTGTGAATTGGGATAAGTGATTATCCAGAGCATATAATTTACTTTAGAATGTGCAATTAATGTTATATTCTTCATTCTGTGACATGTTGAGATGTTGTATTGAGTTTGAAAACTTATCTATTTGGATTGGTATGTGGGATACCTTATGGATCCTTATTTGCTTGGATGGATGAGATTTTGTTAATTTTGGTTGAATTATTGATTGCGATGCAGTCTACTTATAGAGTCTGTTTAGACTCACCCTTGTTTTATTTTTTTTTAGTTGATAGGTCAAGTCCAAAAGAAGCAAGATTGGTAAGAAAATATAATAGTTGAATTTGTATTTTTTTGTATAGTAATTGAGAAATTCTCATCTTATGTATATTGCAATTGTAATTAATTTATGTCTCATGATGTATTATTGTAATTTATATGCATATCGATGTAATATTGGAGTATGAGGTGTATGATGTATGTGGAATGGAAATTGTATGGTGGTCTGGTAGATTCATTATCATCATGATGCAGTCGCAGTCCTAGGGGGAGCCTGTGGAGTTATAATGATGTTGTGTGGATGACTGGAGAAATATTAGAGTGTATAATTTCTTACTTTTATGAATTATAATGGAGAAATTTGTTATAATATGTGATGAATGTTTATACCTAAGTGGATAGCCCTATTTTCAAGGGAGACTTTGTCCAATTTTTTTTTTAGAAATTAGGTCAACTAGAAAAAAAATAACAAAGCTACCCACTCTAGAAGTGGGAAAATCATGATATGATCATGTGGTTTTATGGTGTAAAATGAAGTAACGGCCCTAGAAGGTTGGGGCATTACACTAGGAAGGACAACTAGTTTATTATTCATTGAAATCTATTACTAAATTAGATATCAAATCAATAATTATTTGATCTCTCTAATGTGTAAAGCAACTAAGATTTAATGATTTCCTGCTAACAATAGTTATTAAATCTTAGAAAGAATATTTGACTAAATCAAATGCAACTGCTAGTGCTTGTGTTATTTAGTTTCACCAATCTCTACAAATCTTAAAGCTTCTATTAGATTAAACTTTAGCGTTGATTTGGGGTTGTCTAGTAGTTAGGGTTAATTAGATCATTGGTTTCTAATTAACTAGGGTGAAGGAGAGAGAGGAAAAATAGTTCCAATGGTGAATATTCAAAGTGTAATTTATTTATACTTGCATCAATGATCAGTTATAAGATTTTGATGGTAGATGTTGACTTAGACCAAGGTTTGTTACCTTGATTGAGCTCTTTTACAATGTTGTTTTCATTACACTCAAAACCCCCCCATTCTTGATCACATTGCATAAAACTAGGTTTGATAGTCTTCGTGGGATCAACCCTTAGTCGCACTACTATATGTAATTTAATTGGAGTATAGTTTCTAAATTTGGTTACCTATGACAACACATAAAATTTTTGGCGCCTTTGCTGGGGAGTAATTCTAGTTGACTTTTTTACTTTTGTGACCCTTATTTTGTTTTTAAAATATTTGATTTTTTTGACTTTTACTAATTTGTTTTTATAGTTTATGATAGTTTCTTTGATTATTTATGACTATTACTCGATCTTCTAATCAAGGTGATTTGCAGTATGAACCAAAAATAGAGAGAACTTTGCACAAGTTAAGGAGAGCTCTACACAAGTCATGGCTAGAAATCGTATTTAGAAAGTACTTACTGCACCTAATTTGGATCAACAACCCCTATACATAACATTTCCTACTTTAGATGCTACTATTCGCTTTGAATTAAAATTTGTACTAATACATATCTTGCCCATTTTTCATGCTTTTGTAGGTGAAGATCCCTACAAGCATCTAAAGGAGTTTCATGTGGTATATACCAGTATGATGCCCACAAGGGTGACTGAAGAGCAAATAAAAAGAAGAGCCTTTCCATTCTCTTTGAAGGATTTGGCTAAGGATTGACTCTATTATTTACCCTCTGGGAGCATTATAACATGGAATAAGATGAAGAAGTTGTTTTTGGAAAATATTTCTCAACTTCAAGGGTAGCCAATATTCAAAAGGAAATTTTTAGTGTAAGACAACACAATGGACAATCCCTATACGAATATTAGGAGCATTTGAAGAAATTATGTGCATGTTGCCCCCATCATTAGATTAGTGAACAGATACTCTTCTAGTACTTCTATGTGGGCCTTCTATCCACTGATAGAAGCATGATTGATTCCACTAGTGGGGAGCTTTGGTGGATAAAAGTCCTGAAGTTGCAAGAAACTCGATTGCAAACATGGCAGCTAATTCACAACAATTTGGAACTAGGCTTGACTCTCTATCCAAGCCTATTAATGAGGTAAGTATTTCCTCCCTTGAACAACAGAATATAGGTCTAACTTCTCTTGTTCATCAAATGGTTGTGCATAATATGCAAATGCCAAAAGTTTGTGGAATTTGTTTAGTGGTAGGGCATCCAACTGATACACTCCCAACTCTTCAAGAGGAGCCCTTTGAGCCAGTGAATGCAATGGGTGGTTTTTCTGGACAACCACGAAGGAAGTATGACCCCTATTTGAACACATACAACTCAAGATGGAGGGATCATTCCAAATTTAGTTATAAGAATCCATGAGTAAATCAGCCTATGACTCAAAAATGCCCAAGTTTCTCGCAGTATAAGCAACCATACTATCCTTCACAGCAACCACAAGGACAAAATTCTAACTCTTATATATCTTTAGAAGATATTGTTAAGTCACTTGTCACTAATACTTTACAATTTCAACAGGAGACAAAGGCTAGCATTAAAAGTTTGGAAAATCAGTTCTATTAAATGGTAACCACAATCAATATGGCTAGAGGCACAAAGTTTAGGAAAATTACCCTCTCAAATGGTGGTGAAACGAAAAGAAAATGTAAGTACAATCATTTTGAGAAGTGGTAAAAAGGTTGAGATTCCAGTAAAAGAAACTCCTACACTAATGAAGCAAGCAAAGGAGAAAAGCGTTGTTGCAAATAAGAACATTCCCAATGACAATGAAGTAACTCAATATAAGTTTCCACCTCTTTCTAAATATAAACCAGTACCACCTTTTCCTCAAGCTTTAGCAGAATCTTGAAAAATTATGCACTATAAAGATCTATCTGAGACTTTTGGTAAATGCGAGGTAAATAATCCACTTTTTGATGCCATTAAACAAGTACCTAGTTTTGCTAAATTTCTGAAAGAATTATGTACAATAAATAGAAAATAGAAACTTAAAGGGAGGGAAAGATTAGGGGAGAATGTTTCTGCAGTCATTCAAAGAAACCTCCCTACAAAGTGCAAAGATCCAGGTATGTTTAATACCCTTATATGGTAGGTAATACTAGACTTAAAAAGGCCATGTAAGATTTAGGAGCTTCTGTTAATGTCATATCGTATTCTTTATATGCTTCTTTAAAACTAGAGCCTTTGAATAAAACTAGTGTTGTGATTCAATTGGCTAGTAAATCCAATACCTATCCCAAAGGTGTAGTTGAGGTTGTTCTTTTCCAAGTCAATGATTTAGTTTTCCCTTGATTTCTATGTGCTAGATATGGAGAATGGTGATCAAACTACTCCTATTTTGTTAGGAAAACCATTCCTAAAGACATCCAAAAGTAAGATAGATGTTCATAGTGGCACACTTACTATTGAATTTGATGGTGAAATTGTTAAGTTTAACATTTATGATGCCATGAAATATCCTGATGATGATAATCCTGTTTATTCCATTGATGTGATTGATTCTTTTGCACGTGAAGTTTTTGAACTTGGTGGAACAGATGAATTGGAAGTTGCCATTAGTAAGCATCTTGAGAAGGAGGATGAGGTTTTACCCTTAAATACTAAATTCTAGGAAACTGTTGCAGTGTTGGATGACTTTCCAAAGTCATAAGAATCAAGTAATGATCCTCTTACCAATTTCTAACAAAAACCTTTTACCTTCTATTTCATAGTCCTATATTCTAGATTTGAAGCCTCTTCATAATCATTTCAATTACGTGTTCCTTGAAGATGGAGAAACCTTACCAATGATCACCTCCAATACACTTGGTACACTGCAAGAAGAGAAACTAGTACAGGTTCTTAATAAGCATAAGATGGATATTAGTTGGACAATTGTAGATTATTTGGGATATTGAAGGAAGATTGAAAGCAGAAACATTTAGTCGAACCAACAACTATAAACAAAAGCGTTGTTTGGGAGCCAACCCATCTTTTTCTTATTTCCTTCTTATTTTGGCATTTCTACTTTGTTTATTTTTTCATCTTCTTTACATTTGACCTTACATTAGGGATAATGTAAGTTTTAAGTGTGGGGGAGGGGATTTAGGTTTAGGCCATTTTTTTATGTTTTTATTTATTATTATTTTTTTTGAGCTAGTTAGTTTTATCCTTTGTTTTGGTGGTTTTCAATGATTTGTGGTTGTGGATGTCAAGAGAAAGATTCAATTAAGCTAGAAAAATTCATAACATGATTGAATAAGTAATCTTCCAATTTTTAATTGCTTAGTCTAGTTATTTTCCTTGAGAAAGGTGATGACTAAATTTTGTAAAAAAACGTTGGTGAGATTTTGAGCCTTTTGACTGACACATCTATATCAGTCTCATTCTTTTTTTCATGAGAGATATTCTTCCATGGGTTTTTTTCTCTTGAATTTGCATTGATTCTTTTTTAGATCACGTTGATTCATGCATACATAAAATGATTAAGGCCATCTTTGTTATGAACCAAATAGCCTAACTTGTGACTAATTTTTCCCTTTGTTGAACCCCTTTAAGCATTATAGACTTTTATTGTGAACCCATGTTATAAGCTTAAAACTTGAAAAATAATGTCTTTACCCAAGCCGTAGAGCTAGTGGATCATTGTTCATCATTATGTATGGGTATACAAGAAATAAGTGTGGGGGTGTCAAAATTATGGTATGACTATGATTGGTGAAATTGAACATATTGTTATTCTCAAAATTGTGAAATAAAGAAAAAAAAGAGAAATAAAAAGAAGATAATATCAAAATTCCAAAAGAAGGGTCTGTTTATACATCATATATTCAAAGGTAGAAGATGTTGAATGAAACGAGTGATTTTACAAGTCTTATATATTTGAGTTGGAGTCGATTTATTTGTGCTTGATTAGTTTAATGGCTTTTGAGCTACATTTCCAAATATTTCTCATCTCGATCCTAAACCTTGTTACAACCCCTAAAAATTCTTATGATTCATGATATGCATGTGGTCCCGGTGGTGGAGAATGGGAAGATATGCAAGCTTATGGTAAATCCTGTCCATTGGAATGAATTTTAGCGAAACATATACCCCTCAAATACATGAGAGTAAAGTGTTTATTTTTGTGAGGGTTTACTTATTTAGTTTAATCCATCTTTAAGAGAAAATGCTTACTAAGTGATTGTAAGTTGTGTAGGAATTATTTGTTCATGATGTGTTATGAGTTTTGAAGAGTTTGATTGTTCTTTGCTTATGATAATTGCAACCTTGATATTGTTTTTGGGAGAGTGAATTTGAGTTTTGATTGAGGCGAGCAAAAGTTAAGTGTGGGGGAATTTAATGAGAATGTAAAATCTCATATTTTATTCCTTTAATACTTAGTCTTTTACACTTATCTAATACCTAAATGCACTCACTATACTTATAGTTTGATTTAGGACACAAATGGATTTGTTAGGAGTAAAACAAAGTTAATTGGATGATTTTGGACAGCTTCAGCATCACTTTAAGGCCATTTTTGGTATAGATAGATACTGATTCAACAAACATGTTAAACATGTAAGTTTTAGCCATTATTTTTTTCTATTCAAAAAATCAATAATAATAAGATTTGGAGAATATCCATTGAATTTATGGCAAAAACACTGCAACTATCTCAGACTTCAGAACTACTAAATATGACACAAGGCGTCACTTGTAGCCCATTTTTGACATAGATGAAGGATGATTTTGAAAATATGTTCAACATGAAAGTTGTATACTTTGAAATTATGTTTCTAACATGATTTTGATATTGTATAATAAAAATATAGCTAAAATAGTTAACTTGTCTCTAGTGAAAAGTGAATTGGGCTCAAATAATGCAAGTGGCATTTGGATTAGAGACTTATTTCATTAGTTTTTTATTATTTCATCCTAATTTGGGTTATTTAAGGATGGAAAAACATAGGAGACACAGCTTTTTGTGTGGGGAATTCATATCTTCTCTCTTTTCTTCTTTTTTTTATTTGTCTTTGTATTTTCATGGCCCTGCATGACTAATTTATTATACTTAGTCAAGGAAAGCTGAAGCCTCAGAATCAATATACTATAAGATCTAAATAGTTTTCATTTTTCAATTTATGATTTGAGTATTAATATTCTTCTGTTATTAGGATTATTATTGTTGCATGTAATTTCTAAGAAGGCCAACTAGTTTATTATTCATTGCAATTTATTGCTAAATTAGATATCAAATTCATAATTATTTGATCTCTCTAATTTATGAAATAACTAAGATTTAATGCTTTGCTGGTGATGGTAAAGCTGCTATTAGATTAAACCTTTAGCACTGGTCTAGGGGTTTTTACTAGTTAGGGTTAATTAGATCGCTAATTTCTAATTAACTATAGTGAAGGAAAGATAGAAAAAATAGTTCTAATGGTGAATATTCAAAGTGTAAATTGATTTATATTTGCATCAATGACCAGTTATAAGATTCTGATAGTGGATGTTGACTTAGACCAAGGTTTCTTTCTTTGATTGAGCTCTTTTACAAAACTATTTTCATTACACTAAAAACCCCTCATTCTTGTTCACATCACATAAAACTAGGTTAGATACTGTCCCTGGGATCGACCCTTACTCGCACTACAACAAGTGACTTAATTGAAGTATAGTTTCTAAATTTGGTTGCCTATGGTAGTACACTACTATGAAAGACCACGATTCAATTTTCTTTCTTTAGCCTCATCATCTAAACCCTTTCAACCTAAAAAACCATGTTTGACCTATTAAGAGATATAATCTATACACATGGTTATTAAAGAGGTATAAGAGTGCATAAGAAAATAAGTTTGGAGGTGATTAAAAAGAATAATTCCAAAAGAAAAAAGGACAAAAGAAAAGGTATGAAGAAGGATTTAGCCCATAATTGGGGTGGTCACATCCCAAAGAATTCAATATAAAATAAGTTTAGGGGTGTGGTAGTAATGCAGCCCAGAAAAAAAGAAGAAGAGCAAATATGAAAGCAAAGAAAGTGAACAATCATGTGCAGGTCATGTATAGTCTTTGAGTTTGTGGATTGTTATTACTTTTCTTTATTACCCAAATCTAAGGACCTATTATAAGCTCAACAAGACCTATTAATTCTCAGTGACATGTTGACTAAGATGAGGGGAGAATGATGAAAGAGATGAAAATATGAGGTTCTGACTTGAACATCTTTTACTTAGTTGCATAAACTCCTTTGAGTATAAAGAGACTTAGATAGGAATGGGTATAACTCTTTGCACTTACACAAGAAATCAAGAGTAGGAAAGATAATGTTCAAGTTGAAATTCTAGACATTTATGACATCTGAATTCTCTTTTGAGGTCTTTGAAAGTTAAACTTTGGGGTATTTGATAAGTGTTTTTTATTCACTTATATTGAGTATTATCTGAGCTTATGATTCATTAATTCTTGGGAATTCTATGTGAAGTTCATGTCAGTTTTTGTGTGTTTGTAGGATGTTAGAAAGTGAAGAAAAGGGGATATAAACATGGAGAGAAAAGGCTAAGGAAGTTCCAAGATGGAGAACTGAAAGCAGTGGCTAAAAACAAGGCATACTGTGAAAATTTGGTTAGCACAATATGGCACCTCGGCACCACCTCAAGAGGGTTAAATGCATCCAATGGGGGGCAGAAAGTGGTGCCATGATGACAGAAAGTGGAGTTGTGGTGCTAATGTATTGCAGAAAGTGTTACGCCCCGCCCCAGAGCCTATGCATTTCACCATTATTCCATAATTTCTCAACTTCTACGGGGAACTTCTACCAAACATTTGGCAGAGTCTACCCTGTATTTTAAGGGTTTAAACCTATACATGCAATTACTAATCATATCTATAATTTAAATTTAACAATTTAGAACATTAACAAAAACCACTATGCTCACCCAACTTACCCACATACTGCCCAAGACCCGAGTCATACTGTGATGGCAATTAACAAATTGGAATAGTTTACCTCCATCCATCAATACATGATGGCATGCCAAATTCATTTTACGTCATTATACATACCCATAATACATTTATAATGCTGTTATTACAGTTTGAAATAAATATACATACACATGCAATATTCCAATCCCAATTTACCATACCACCATATAAATATCTCTACATCAAGCTTAATCTACATTTGGGCTCCATTACTTGATCTTCCAACTAAAAACATATAATAAGAAGGTGTGAGTCTGAGCAACTTAGTAAGTAGACAATTACAAAACAATATTAAAAGAGCAACAACAAGTTTGTATTTAGAATATAAATAAATATATCATTCTATCATTTTATATATCACAACCGAACATGGATACCTTATATCATCTTAGTGCCAACCGGCACTTGATATCACAATGGAGCCATCCAGGCACTTAATCTCATAACTGTGCCATTCTGGCACATCGCATATTACACTATGCCATTCAGGCATAAAACAATCCATTTAAATCATTATGGAATATTTCTTATTCCATCAACATATATAATTACATAATATAGTAATTAACTTACTCTTGGGGTATTCATAGTGCCAAAATATACACATATCAGGGAATACTCATGATCTCTCACAATTTATTCACTTGACATATAATTAGGGAATAACACTTATTCCCAACTAAGTACCCATTTAACATGCTATAATTTCATAGATGTGACTTATAACTAGTAATTATCTTGTAATCCATAATCCAACATACTAATATCCAACAAATGGGATATTCATTATCCCCATTCAATCATGCATGCACATGCCGATCATGCCAACCATGAGATACCTACTATCCCCATCCAATAATACATTAAACTTAAAAAGGGGAGCCTACTTACCTCATAATTCGTTAGATTCCATAACTCATCCAGTTCCATAGCTTCTCATTGGCTCAATAGTCCCACACATACCACAATGTCATTCATTTACCAAAACAACTTGGTTAATTCATATCAAGCCAATAGATTTTAGACATTACCAATCAATCCATTGTTAAGCCTATCTACTTTTTAAGTGCATAATTACACTTTACATTAGCCACAAGGTTATTTGACTTTCCTTCATTATTAAATATTTCCCTAGGCATATAATTCATGTATCCATACATTGTATTAATACCCCTTTCATAATCAATCTCAGTTTATTTTACGGCCAGTCACTCATATAGCCTTTCTCATGGAAGCCTTTCATCATACAAGTTATAAATATCATTTAATTCATAATGATTCAACATTGGTAATAAAGGAAATCCATATCCATCTACATGTAATTACTATACAATTAAATAGACATGTAATTCAATACAATTACAAGTCAATTAAGGCCTTAATTTCAACAATTTGTTGTTTAAACACTCTTTACTCAAAACCCCTTTTTAACCTCTACCTCAGTCATGGTTTAAAAATCAATTTCTCAATCCCAAATTAGTCCCAAAACTTCATAATCAATGCATTAAATCATTTTCCTCATGCCGATTACACATAATCATGATGTTTCTCCAATTTTCACTGTTCACAAACCCTTCCAAAACATAATTCATGATTTCTCTTACCCAATCAAGTTCCAACACATCATCACTAATGAATTAACCATTTCCCCAATGATTCTTTAACAACAAAAACCCATCAGCTTTTCTAAAACTACTATTCATGAATTGGGTATAAAACCTAGTAGCCAAAAATTCATAAAACCAAATGGGGAAAAGCAAGTAACCTTCAATTTCGGACATGTCTTCCTCTCTCCCATAAAAATTCAACCTCTGTATGCATGAATCCTCCCTCAATCATGGTCGAATGAAATTTCCCCTCCTCTTTCACCGTCCAACCTAATGGAAATTGGGAGTAAAGGCTAAGATCTATACTCTCATGCGAAAACTCAATGATTTTTCCATGAAGATGGCATAAAAATGGAGCATATAGGGGTTGGGTTTTTCATGCTAGGGCATGGGATAAGAGGGGAAGAAGAATAGGGTGAAAATGGGCTAAAACAGGCTTTAAAAATTGGATTTTCCATTCTCCATCGACTCATCACATCGGTGCCACTGCTCAGAAATCCGGCACTACAACGCTAGTTCCTACTAGCCTCTCTAACACACCTTTTGCAAAATGGTGTTGTGGCTCAGCTTTCCAGTGCCGCAGCACTTGAATCTGCTGCTACCCTCCATCACACCTTCGCAAAATGGCATCATGATGCCAAATTTGGGAGTCGCGGCCGCACTTTCGCTGCCCTATTTTTATCTTATTTTTAAATTATATAATTTTTCCTTTCAACAATATTATTAAATTACCATAACAAGTTCATCAAAACTTTACAAATTTATATATTTTGTGCCTTCTCCACTTGGTTTCTTTACTTCTCATACCTTTTTGCCATGGTTTTTCCCACTTAATGTTAACATATAATACATAAAAATTATACCACAAATAACTAGGAATCAATTCATAGGACCATTTATAAATAATTTAACTTGTACAAGTACACTTCATGAATATACTATTTGTTAGTCCCGAAGATTAGGCAAAAACCCAAGAGGGGAGGGGTGAATTGGGTACTTAAAAATTATTCCTTAACCCCTTTAGGATTAATCGTCCCTCTAGTAATCAATCACATAATAAGTAAATAAGATATAAGGATATTTATAATGGTTTGAGTAAACACTCTAATCTGCTCTTCTAAGAACACTTTCCTCTTAGTGTCTTTAGTTCCACTATTTCTAATAGTAGAAATACGATAGTGCTCCCAGTACTCTTCTAGATTCTAGCTCTAGAGGGTATAAACACAGTGCTTTCAGCACTCTTCAGATTCTAGCTCTAGGGGCTATATTAACAGTGCTCCTAGCACTCTTCCAGATTTCAGCTTTAAGGGTGTGAATAAATAGCTTTTGCCTACTCTTAGAAAGTCACAACTCTTCTTGAGTCTAGTCTCAATAACTAGCTCAAGGAATTTATAGAGAATGAATATCAAAAGTTGAAGCACATGTATTTCTCAGTAAGCATAGGGAAAGAAATCTGAATATTGAATGGAGAATTAAATGATCTTCCTAAATGTTTGTTGCGAGCCTTCAAAGATAGTTAAGGAAGGTTTGAATGAAAGGCTCTTGATTCTTGAAAGATAGTTGAAGGTTTTGGCTCAGATCCGTAAATGCTCTCAAGAGGATTTTGAATAACTTCCTTAATACTTGGCTTGTTCCTCTTGCTTTAATGATGATTCATTTATAGCTGCTTTGAATTCCAGTTATTAGTGTAGGTGAGCTCCATTAATGATAGAAGAACATTTTGATTAGCATATTTCAATTCTTTGACTTCTGCTTAATCCCCATCTGTTGAAATGCCTGGAGCATTGACCTTGAAGAAGATCATTTCTAGTTTCTTAATAACCTTTGGTTGAGGTATTGCTGCAATGGCTAACTGTTTCATCAATATAGAAAGAGTGATATTAATGCTAAACAAATACATACAATTCGGCTTGACTGTTGCTCATCTTTTACTTATGATAGAAGAAGTATTTATCTAGCTTTTCATAAGATAAAGTTTCTTCATCTTTGGGTTTATCTTTCGTAAGTAGCAAATGAATCATCCTTTCTAGTGCTTTATCTTGTGGTTTGTCTATTAGACAATAGAAGCACGAATGACTTGTTTCTTCAGCACTTTGTCTATTAAGCTATCTATTGAAAGTGGCGGTGGATTGTTCGAGCGTAGATGAATTTTTTTTATTGCTTTGTCTAATGGGTTGTCCATTATAAGTGACAAACTAAGTATTGAGGCATAGATGAATTTTCTTCATGGCTTCATCTATTGGGTTGTTTGTTGTAGATAATATATGAGCTTAGTTGAATAGAAAAATGTCATTGTTTCACCAGATGAACTTTTTGCTCTGCCATAGGACCTTTACTTCTCCACTTTTTTTATTTATAGTAGACGATTATTGGCCCATTTATGATAGATGAAGTCTTTGCTCTACCATATGACCTTTACTTCTCAGCTTTCTATGTTTATAGTAGACGATCATTGGCTTACTTATGATAGCTGAAGTCTTTGCTCTACCATACAACCTTTCACTCTCCTACTAGAAGATCTTCACTTCTTTATCTTTGTTTATTGCCAACAGATGACCATTGGCTCAACTGTGGCTTACTTATGATAGACAAAGTCTATTGTATGCACTCTGCTTTGTATTCGTCAGATATAATCTTCCACTTCGATAAATGAATGGAAACAGCTAAATCCTTTTCATTTGTACTTTGTCTATAACGACAATTCATTTTTTACTTCTTTATTCACCCAAGCCTTGAATCCTTTGAATATATTTTTTGTGCTCATTTTTCGTAAGACTTACAACTTGATTCTGCATACTAAAATCTTGGCAACAACCATTAGTACATAATTTTTAATTAAGTTTTGTTTGTCATCGAAATCATGCATTTATAGCAACATTATCCCCCTTTTTAATGGTGACAAAACTTGATTAAAAATTATTTCATAAAAGATAGCCTCTCCCTGAATGTATGCAGTCTAATAATGTTGCAAAGTTTAATCATTTCTCAAGTTGCCATCTTCTGATATTTCCCTCATCTTGTTTTATATATATTCTCCCTTGATTATTTAAAATGTATTCTCCCCCTAATTATTTTAAGATTATGCATGTTTACATTTCCTTTTTGAGATAATTTGCATAGTATTTCTCCCCTTTTTTGTCATAAGCAAAAAGAAATATCCACTCCCAGTAAATATTGGCCAAACATGAAGAGATAAACAAACAAAGATGGTATTTCATTTCATTTCAGTACAAGCTAAGATACAAAGCAGGTTAGCTTAGATACAAACATTCTAAGTTTAGGGAGATGGAGCAAGAGATTATTGTAGACCCTGAGGGAGGGGTGTCCACATAGTGGGGGGATGTGCATTCAAAACTTGGAGAGGTTTCTTCAAGTGTGAGAAACCAAAGTTTTGGATGGTGGATGGGAGCATGGGGCTGGAGATGGATGTAATATACTTGGTAGTTCCATTCCTCTCCTCTTCAAATGCCCAAGATGATGGTAATTATGTGCATTAGGGTTATCTGGCAATGATGAGAGTGAAGATGAAAGTTTGCAAAGCCAGAGTTTCAAGAGAAATGCTTCTGCAAGATAGGTGTAAACAGAGGCATTATCATCCCTCCAGGGAAGCAACTGAAGAAGCAATTGTTGATTCTTCAGCCTCGACCATGAGCTTGTCTTCTCACTGTGATTGCTTTTGAAGTATTATTCTCTGAAGAGTTTCATCTTTATGGTGTAGAGAAAGATTGTGATTCAAGGGTTAAAATAAATAGGACATTTATAGGCACATATTCTAGACTTATATCATGTTTTTCTACATGAGCAATAATGAAGTGATGCTTAATTTTGATATGCCTGGTTTTTGAATATAGACAGGGTTCTTTATCAAGCATATGATACTAGTATTATCACAATTAATTGGTATGTTTCTATAGCTCAGTCCATAATCAAGAAGTTGTTGTTTCATCCATAGCAATTGAGTGCAACAACTTCTAGTTATATATTCAGCCTCTACTGTAGAGAGAGCAACACTAGTTTATTTTTTAGAGAACCATGATACTAGACTATTTCCTAAGAATTGACACGTTCCACTAGTATATCTTGTATCAACTTTGTATCCTCCAAAGTCAACATCTGAATATCCAATGAGTTCAAAACCAGTTCCCTTAGGATAATAGAGTCCTAGATTTGGTGTGTCAACCAGATAATTAAAAATTTATTTCCCTATAGTAAGATGAGACTCCCTAGGACAAGACTGAAATCTAGCACATAAGCATACACTAACAAGAAAATCTGGTCTAGATGCAGTAAGGTAAAGAAGAGATCCAATCATACTTCTATATTGTTTTTGATCTACAAGTTCTCCCTTTATGTCTTTGTCTGGCCTTGTTGATGTGCTCAATAGAGTGCTCACTGCCTTAATTCTTCCATTTTGAACTTCTTCAACATCTCTTTAGTATATTTGGATTGACAAATGTAGTTTCCATCATCTCTTTGCTTGATTTATAATCCAAGGAAGTAGTTCAATTCTCCTATCATACTCATTTCAAATTTAGCTTGCATGATCTTTGAGAAATCTTGACAGAGTTTTTCATTAGTAGCTCCAAATATAATGTCATCTACATAAATTTGAACTATCAAGATATCCTTATCAATAGTTTTGATAAATAGGGTAGTATCAACTTTTTCTCTCTTAAATTTATGATCACTTAAGAATTTGCTCAACCTTTCATACCAAGCTCTTGGAGCTTGTCTGAAATCATATAATGCTTTGGTGAGCTTATATACATGATCTGGTTGATCATCATTTTCAAAACCAAGGGGTTTCTCTACATACACTTCTTCACTTAAATATCCATTTAGAAATGCACTCTTTACATCCATCTGAAATAACTTGAAGTTCTTATACGATGCAAAAATGAGTAGCATTCTAATCGCTTCTAATCTAGCTATAGGAGTATATGATTCTTCAAAGTCAATTCCTTCTTCTTGGGAGTACCCCTTAGCAATTAATCATGCCTTGTTTCTTACAACTAACCCACTCTCATCTAGTTTGTTTCTGAATGCCCATTTAGTTCCAATTATATCGACATTCTCTAGTTTTGGAACTAATTCCCATACTTTGTTCCTTTCAAACTGGTTAAGCTCTTCTTGCATTGCAATAATCTAATTTTTATTATTTAAAGCTTGATTAATGTTAGTTTGTTTAATTGTAGAAATAAAAGCATAATGACCACATACATTTTGCATAGATCTTCTTATTTTGACACCATCATAAGCATTTCCTATGATTTATTTTCTAGGATGAGCACTAATAAATTTCAAGTTAGTGGGAGGTTGATAGGAAACATCACCTACTCTTACCTCTTGTTCATTTTCTGAACTTTCTGTGTCTTCATAGTTTGTGTCATCCTCTTGATCCTTCAATTTGGGCTTCTTCATATTCATTGCAGCTTCATCTGCATCACTATCCACTCCTTTCTCGGGGTTACATTTGCTTCATCAAATTTAACATGTATAAACTCTTCTACCACCTGTGTTTTCTTAATGTAAACTCTAAATGCCCTACTGCTAGAAGAGTAACCAAGAAAGATAACTTCATCACTTTTTGGATTAAACTTTCCAAGGTTATATTTTCCATTGTTCAGAACATAGAATGAGCATCCAAAGGAATGAAAATATGAGATATTTGATTTTCTTCCTTTCCAAAGTTCATATGGGATTTTCTTTAAGATTGTTCTTCTGGTAACCCTATTCAGCACAAGGCAAGGTATACTAATTGTTTCTCCCCAGAATATTTTGGATAATTTACTATTATTCAACATGGTTCTAGTGATTTCCTGAATTATCCTATTCTTTCTTTCCACAACTCCATTTTGTTGATGAGTTCTGGGGAATGAGAAACTATAGTGAATTCCTTTCTCATCACAAAAATCAATAAATTTTCTATTCTCAAATTCACCACCATGATCACTACAGATAGACACAATCGACATTTGTTTCTCATTTTGAACTAGCTTTGAAAATGTATAAAATATTGAAAATGCTTCATCTTTGCTAGTCAAGAGAATCACCCATGTAAATCTAGAGTAGTCATCTACTATCACATATACATATCTTTTCCCTCCAAGGGTGACAATGTCTAGCAATCCAGATAGATCCATGTGTAATAATTCCAAAGGTTTTTTAGGATGGAAGGATACTTTGTTCTCTTTTGACAATTGACATGATTGCATATTTGATCTTTGTCATAGTTTAATTTTGGTATACCAATCACAAGATCCTTCTTCCATAAAGATTTGATATTTAATATATTGATATGTCTCATCCTTTTATGCCATATCCAAGGATCATATTTGACTGTAATTGAGCATTTTCCAACAATATCATCTAATTATACTTGATAAATATTTCCATGCCTTTTTTTGTTGAATAGTAGATCATTGTCTATACTAAATACATTACATGTAGATGGTTCAAATACAACTTTGTGAACTTTATCACATAATTGACTGATATATAGCAAATTGTGTCGGTTCTCATAAGGTGGCTTAACCTAAGAGGGGAGGGGTGAATTGGGTGTATAAACCTATGAAATTAATTTTTCTCTTTTCATGCTCATCTACTATGCAATATAAGATGAAAAATAAAGCAATAAAGTGTACAAATAGTAAATCAAACAAACACATAAATAATAAGATTTTTATAGTGGTTCGGGCACCCCATCCCTACATCCACTCTTCCAAGAACACACACACACCTTGTGTCTTGGGTTCTAATATATCCAATAGTAGAAATACAAGTAGTGCTCCCAGAACTCTTCTAGATTTCACTCTAAGTGGCATAAACATAGTGCTCCCAGTACTTTTTAGGATTCTAGCTAGGTGGCAAAAACATACTGCTCCCAGCACTCTTCTGGATTTCAACTCCAAGGGGCATAACACTAGTTTGATGAGCTAACCAAAAACTCTACCTTTATAGGTACTTTGTGTACAAAGATATGCCTCTGTCTAGGCTAATGAGTACACACAATTAAAGCATAAATATAAATGATAAATCAATAAGCACATTACAGTGATTTCAAACTCCCATGAGATAATATTGTTGTAGCCTTTGAAGCTCTTTAATCTTGGCAACACTTGGAGCAAAAACACTTGGAGGACTTGAGTGGGTTTTTGATTAGTTGATTCGCCTTTGACACTTAGATCCCTCAAGCTCCTTGATGATCTTTGGGAAGACTTGGTCTTTGAGTAACTCTTTGTAGCACACAAGATCTCCCTTAAATATATGGAAGAAGTAGGCCTTGAATTGATACTGAAAAATGAAGCTCTTGGATGATATTTGAAGTTTAAAGCTCTTGGCCTACGGATGCAAAGATTTGTGGAAGGTTTTGTAACACCCCAATCTCCTAGGGCCGTTACTCCATTTTACACTATAAATCCACATGATCATATCATGATTTTCACACCTCCAGGGTGGGTTGCTTTGATATTTTTTTTTGTTGACCTAATTTCTACAAAAAATTGGACAGAGTCTCCCTTGAAAATAAGGTTGTCCACCTAGGTACAATCATTCATCACATATTATGATACAATTTTTTCATTATAATTCATAAAAGTAAAAATTATACACTCCAATATTTTGTCAATCATCCACACAACATCCTTATAACTCCACAGGCTCCCCCAAGACCGCGGCTACATCATGATGATAATGAATCCATCATATAATTTCCATTCCAAATACATCACTACCATATTACATCAATATGGCTATAAATTACAATTATACATCATGAGATATAAATTAATTACAATTACTATATACATAAAATGGGAATTTCCCAATTACCATACAAAAAAAATAGAAATTCAACTATTATACTTTCTTAGCAATCTTGCTCCTTCACTAAAAAAAATAAAACAAGGGTGAGTCTAAACAGACTCTATAAGTAGACTACATGGCAATCAATAATTCAACGAAAATCAACAAAATCTCATCCATCCAAGTAAATAGGGATCCAT
>JAYJMB010079221.1:4076-15309 GCA_036873735.1 Pouteria campechiana
TGTTATCACTGGACTGCTGGTTGGACCGGTTAAGTGTGTGGTTCACAGTCCAACCGGTTGAACTGATTTTTTTTTTGAAAACAAATTAAAAAAAAATAATATAAAATGATTTTAAAAATCTAAATATATAATTTTTTTGTATAATAATATACTATTTTAATTTACACTTTTATTTTATTAATAATATTAAAATAATAAAATTTTTACTGCTGAATTGGACTGGACTAGATTGGATCGGTCAACTAATTGGTTCACGGTGGAACTAGTCTAACTGGCGGGTCCGGTTTTGCTAACAATGGTTAGCTGTATGAAAATTAGTAATAAAATTTAAATAATTGTAATTAGAACAACCTCATTTAATATTGTTTTGCCAAACCGCTAGCAGAAAAATGAGAAGTATCTAAAGAAAAAAATAAAACTAGGAACGCTGTGTGTTTAACACAGAGCATTCATCATCTGATAATCGGAGCAGCGTAATTCCTTTGGTGTAACATGCGCACGAGGTTTTCTGGACGATACCTGGATCTGGTAAGTCACACGTGTCTTTTTATGGGTCTTCCCTCGCCCACCAAGTAACTAACCAGACACTTCCTAACTACCGTTACGATACAAACACAGCAATTCCCGCCAAAACAACCGATACAGAGCGCCACTAGCAGATTGGGGAATCTCAGATACGCAGATGCTACACCTCTTTAAATCAATCGAATTCCCAGTCTAATTCATCTGCATCGTCTAAAAATAACTATACAATGAGCAAGCATTTATGGGGTGGTTGAAAAAAAAAATGCCGCATTATTTCAACGAACGAGGTTGCAGCAGATTAGTGGTTATGATTATCTTATTACTTACAGCGGATCCGAATCCACTGGAATGTAAAATGGCGCTCTGCGGTTCTTCCTCTCACTTGTCCAAATGCAATTCCATCCGCATGTTTTCAGTGGAACCCGCCTCTCTCTTCGGAGCAGCAGCCCCTGAATCGGATCGCATTCTCGAATTCCAATCTCTCTCCTTTCTCTCTCTTTTCTCTTTCTTTCTTTGTTCCTTCCTTCTCTCTACTCACTCACAGACAGGGGGAAAAAAAAGACGAAAAAACAAACAGAAGCGGGATAAGCGTATGCATCTCTAATTTTCCAGCCCTCTGATGGATGACCGACCTCCGATCTCCAACGATGAAGCCAACACAAACACCACCGGTGATGGCGAGAACGACAAAAACAGCAGCACCGATGATGATGACAAGAAGAATGATGATGACAATGACAACGACAAGAAGAATAACGTCGAGAACGACGATGACGATGGAGAGTGCCTGGCCAGCCTCATGGCAGCCCCACTCCCGCGGCGCAACAAGCCCCACTCTTATAGCCAGCAGCTGGCCCCCACCGTCTCCCACCATGAGATCATGAACAAGCGCAACGCGGTGCGCAAGCACAGTCTCGACGAGATCCAAATCTCTCGCAACCTCGTCTCTGACTCCCTGTATGACTCTTCCTCCGACGACGAGCGTACCCGCATTGCCTCTGTTATCACCGATGGGCCTGAGTTCATGAGCCAATTTCTTGAGCGTGGCGAATCTGAAGCCTCTGATGGTGATGGCAGCAGCCATGGTGGGAACCGTCCAACGCGCACCCTCGCAGAATTCACTGGTGCTGGTGGTGGGTGTGGGATGTTCAAGGTGCCAGTCCGCGCCGCGATGCACCCTGCACGCCCACCTGCGCTGGAGCTGCGACCACATCCACTGAGGGAGACGCAGGTTGGTTCGTTCCTGAGGATGATTGTGAGCACAGACCAGCAGATCTGGGCAGGGACGGAGTCAGGATTGAGATTTTGGTGCTTTTCTGATATGTTCAAGAGATTTGGTGGGAAATCAGGAATGAAAGGAGATGAAGAGACAGCGCCATTCCATGAGTCAGCAAATACATCTCCTATATTGTGCATGATTGCCGATGTGCGAAACAGGTTGATTTGGAGTGGGCATAGAGACGGGAAGATACGGTCCTGGAAGACGGAGCAGAACTTGGATGGAAGTCATTTCAGGGAGGGCCTTACGTGGCATGCCCATCGTGGCCCTGTTCTATCCATCACAATCACATCTTATGGTAAGCATTCCTTTTAATTTTATGGACATCGTGTTATTCTTCGAAGATTGTGAAAATTTACATTTGTTAATACACTTCTTGATATAGTGATTAATTTGCGAGGAATTCTGATCTCCAGTTGCTTGAATTTGACGTCTGAAAAGTGAGACAAATTGGCCCTTCTGCTTTTCTGGTTTGAGATCGTGAAAGGTTAAAAAGTCATGGTTTAATAGACAAAGTGGATACATGGCTAGCAGATGAATGGGCTAGACGTATCACGCAATAAATGTCCTGAAATTTTCAGTCTGATTTAAAGACTTAAGCCTCCTAACATGCATCAATTTCCTTTCTAAATTTGGAATGCAATGTTCATGATGCAGACTATTAACGTAAGAATTAATGCTTCTAAGGAAGAAATCAGCTTGACTTTTCTCTTCAACTTCGTCCATATAATATGGTCGTCTTTTCTTATCTGCATAACAGGAAACTTCAGAAGCAGTAAGGACTAGGGTGTTTGAGTTAGTGTCTATGATCCAATAAAGCTAAACTGTCTTGTTTCTATCCTTCAGGAAACTTTAGGAAATTTCTTGCTTCTCTTATCCTGAGTTGCATATTGATTGTCTACTAACCTGCACTTCTAACATGTGACGTTCCAGCTCTTCTGTTGCTATTTTTGTAATTGATATTTCGTTCCAACTCTCTTATTATCAGCAATGTTTTCATTCAATTTCGATCAATATTAGTTTTTGGTTACTAGAGTTTCAAAAATAGGAAGATGTAGTAAATCATGGTACCTGTGATCTCTGTATTTGATATGACTAGTAGTTTGTTACCTACAAGCTACAACCGTTTTTATTGTACAATTCAAAACTTGTGCTAGTCTACAGCTTGCAAAATGAGAGGAGCAGGGCATCCTATAGCTATTTAATGTGGGCTAATTTTCTTTCATCTTCCATTTTTTTAACTTTGTTATTCGTTGGGTACAGGTGACCTGTGGTCAGGTTCAGAAAATGGTGTTATTCGGGTTTGGCCTTGGGAATGCGTTGAGAAATTTCTCACTCTGGTGACAGAAGAAAAGCATATGGCTGCTTTACTGGTGGAGAGATCATATATTGACCTCAAAAACCAGGTCACTGTGGGAGGTGTCTGTTCCATTCCTATTATAGATGTAAAATATTTGTTGTCTGATAATTGTAGAGGGAAGGTATGGAGTGGTGGTCATCTTTCCTTCTCATTGTGGTACGTTTAACGTCTTCCTCTAATGTAAGCTACATGGGAAATGCAAGGATGACAATGCACAATTATTTGTCCAATTCACAAGCTAAATGCATATTATGCATGTATGCTAATCAGGCTATTAATATTTTGATTACCACATGGAGGAGCTGTTGGTGAAAACTTCTTGTGATTGGACAAATGATCATTTACTACCATGGAGTTGCCTATTTCTCAATTTTATCTAACCCATCTTTTTTGAGCCACTGATGGTGGCCACTGTCTGATCACTCGGGCCCTGGACTATCAATATGTTCGTCCACAAAACTGAGCGTGGGCACTGTGAAGAAGGTGCTTAATTTATAGCAAAAATGTTTTCTATTATTTTGCGGAACTCCATGAAGTGCAGTTTCCCGGGTAGAATGTGAAATGCTCCTGTAGAGTTTAAACACAAACTGAAAGGGGTGTTCCAAGGATTATTTTTTAGCAAAAGCTACTCAACCATCAGATGCATTCCCCCAAATCATGCCATGACCAAAACATGAGCCTGATCCGTTCATCCATTCAGTTGGGTGGTTAAAAAATCAAGGGCGACTGTTTATCCTTCAATCCTTTTGGATCACATAGCCCTCCTAAATCATGAATGATCCCAACATATGCTCTCTTCCTGACAGCATGCAGCTCTACAGTGGTGCATAGTGCAGGAAAACATTTCAGTGTTTATATTCCTCAGTGCTGTCATCTAAGAAAATTGTTCACAAATAAGGCTTCCTTTTGACAAAATAAAATCTTGTTTATTTTTACCTGTGCCGCATCTGAATCATCATAAAAGGTTACTGGAATTTGATGTCATTCACAGGGATGCCCGTTCAAAGGAGCTTTTGAAAGTATTTGGCTCAGATGGCCGAGTTGATGAACGAGGTGACTTATCATCAATGCAGGAGCCTTCTCCGGAGGAGGAGGTAAAGGTGAAGTCTGTTTCCACCTCAAAGAAGGAGAAGTCTCAAGGTTCCATGAGCTTTTTCCAAAGGTCACGGCATGCTCTGATGGGAGCAGCTGATGCTGTCCGTAGGGTGGCCCAAAAAGGAACTTTTGCGGAAGAGAAGCTGAGAACTGAAGCATTAACTGTGTCAGCAGATGGTGTGATTTGGAGTGGGTGTTCCAATGGAACAATTCTTCAGTGGGATGGAAATGGTACTCGGATGCGAGACTTCCATCATATTTCGTCTTCAGTTCAATGTTTCTGTACTTACGGGACAAGGTTGTGGGTAGGCTATGTAAATGGTACTGTCCAAGTATTGGATCTTGATGGCAGTCTCATTGGATCATGGGTTGCACATAGCAGTCCAGTTATAAGGATGGTTGCTGGGGCAGGCTATATTTTTACATTGGCCAATCATGGTGGCATCCGTGGTTGGAGCATTGCTTCTCCAGGGCCTATGGACAGTATTCTGCGAACAGAGTTAGCAAACAAAGAGGATCTATATACAAAACGAGAAAATCTGAAAATATTGGTAGGAACTTGGAATGTTGGACAAGGAAGAGCTTTAACTGACTCCATTAAATCATGGCTGGCCTCTGAATCTTCAGATGTAGGGGTCATTGTTGCTGGGTTGCAGGAAGTGGAGATGGGTGCAGGTTTTCTTGCAATGGCAGCTGCAAAAGAATCCGTAAGTTATCTTTGAAATTCTTGATCACCTCCTGAGTGCAATATGGTCTCCATTTTCAAGCTTGAGTCTTTTGATAATTGTGGTTCGATCTTGGAACTGTATCTTATATTCTCACCTAAATCTTCCAGAAGCTCACACCTGATGTAGGGACCAGGGATAACAGCACTTTTTATGCTCTCATTCACAATCTGACATCTAGTGGGAATAAGGATTACATTAATGAAGCACGCAATCTGCTGAGTATTTTGTAATATTCGTATTTAACCCAACATTTTGTCAACCATGGGTTTTTTTTAATTGTACTCGCATTCGCATTGATGTTAAGGTAACTGATCTTCCTCATCCTTCCAGTCAGGGCTTCCAGGCTTATTTTCTCTTAGATGTATGTCATCATAGTCATTGAAACCTAAGGTTGAGGCCACAACGAGTCAGCTTCATTTGCATCTATAGCGTTCTTTAACTCCACTTTATTGAGGATCATACCTTAAACTGGACATAATCAATTCTTTCCTTATTACCCCCACCCATGTGCATTCCGGACTTCACCTTTTGGAGCCTTCTCAAGTTTCTTCTTCAAGCACTGGGTCGCTGTTGCACATGAACAGACAGGTAAGGTCATTGCAAGTCATCCTTATCAAGTTTGGTGTTGGCCCACTTGCTTTGTCTTACATCATGCTTCTTTATCACCATATGGGTTTGAATCTCCGAAGATTTTAACCTTTAGCCATTGCCACAGTTGCTTGCATTTCTAAATGCATTCCACAACTAGACATGGAAAAAAGAGAGACATAAAATTTGAATTGTGGCTGATTCTGCTTGCAGTCAATATAAGTAGATCATCAATACCTTTAGACTCAGATCAACACTAATTTCTTGCTTAAGCAAATCATTAATTATAAGAGCAAGACGAGTAAGTGATTTTAAGCTTTAGAAAGCTAAATTTTATGTTCTACATGGTGTATTTTTATTTGCACTCCCATGAGAGGGAAGAGATAGTTCAGCCAGTATAATTTACATGCACGCTTCATCAATGTTTTCCAAATGTCACTATTATATGCTTCCAGTGGAAGTTCGAAACATTGATTTACGTCAATGGACTTTGAATCATGGACATTACTTTTCTGAATTCATCTCATGGAACAATTTTTAGCTTGAAAACTTTGAGTTTTTGTAAGAGCACAGATATATTCTGTATGTCATTGCTTCACTAGGATTGTTTGTTTGTATCCTTATACACCAATCTGCATGTGCTACATTTACCAAGGGATATCTCGTCTGCTGTTCGTAGGTGGGACTCGAGGGGAGTGCTAATGGACAGTGGTGGTTGGATGCAATAGGGAGGGCTCTTGATGAAGGGAATGCTTTTGAACGTGTAGGGTCTAGACAGTTGGCTGGTTTGCTGATATCTGCATGGTGCGTAACTGCTCATCACAGGGAACTATAGAAGATTCTAAAAGCTTCTTTCAAATATAACCATGTGACAGGACCTCATATTTTAATTGCTCTCTATGTGGTTTCTGCTATTTTTGAATTTCCAATACGTAACATAATGAACTGATAATTCTTTCCCAGGGCCAGAAAGAATCTTCGACAATATATTGGGGATGTTGACGCTGCAGCAGTACCATGTGGGTTTGGGCGTGCTATTGGTAACAAGGTGGGCATGCATTTCTTCACATTTCACATTTTTCATGTTAGAATCTGCACTGTTGATGTTCATTGTGAAAGCACTGAAGGTTTTAGCCATCATCTTCTAATGGTCTGCCAGTCCCTTTATTGGTCTTCTCATTCATGATCCTTTCATGAAGTTCATTTGGAAAGACATCCTTTTCTTTCTTCTTATGTCAGGATACTTGTACCGACCATATTGCATTTATGTCTCTCTCATGTTTAAGTTCTTCATAGTTTGAAATATAATCTTCCCTCCCCTGGGTCTGATGGCCAGTACGTTGTTTATTATTGTGTGTTTGTTCGTTGAATTATTGATGAGACTAACGGTTGTCCAAACAGGGCGCTGTAGGTTTGAGATTGAGAGTCTATGACCGGATGATTTGCTTTGTAAATTGTCACTTTGCTGCACATCTGGAAGCAGTCAATCGCCGGAATGCTGACTTTGATCATGTTTACAAAACATTGATCTTCAGTCGCCCATCTGTTGGACTTATTCCTACATCTGGTATTGTCCTTTTAACCATGTGTCTCTCTTTTGCATTCCTCAACATGGTTTATTCTCATCCCATGCCCTTTGGGCCTGTGATGCAGCTGGAGGGTCATCTTCTGTTCAGTTGCTTCGTGCTACAAATGTATGTAGATTTTTCATTTGGTATATCAGAATCTGAATATTTAAGTTTCAATTCTCATATCATCAGATTTTCATAGTCTACATATGACTGTTGCAGTTACAGGCTGTTGGGTTACATTCCGAAGAAGGAAAGCCTGAGTTATCTGATGCAGACATGGTTGTTTTTCTTGGAGACTTCAATTATCGGCTTTTTGGGATTTCTTATGATGAAGCAAGGGACTTTGTTTCTCAAAGATGTTTTGATTGGCTTAGAGAACGGGACCAGCTTAGAGGAGAAATGAAAGCTGGAAAAGTCTTTCAAGGACTGCGTGAAGGGATCATAAAGTTCCCTCCAACTTACAAGTTTGAAAGACACCAACCTGGTTTAGGAGGTATGCCATGTGTAAGCAGTGTGTTTGTCTGCTTCATCCACAAGAGATCATAAACTAAAATTATCTATCCTTTCCAAGGTTATGATTCTGGTGAGAAGAAGCGCATACCTGCGTGGTGTGACAGAATATTATATCGTGACAACCGTTCTGGTCCAGTTTCTGAGGTCTCATTAGACTGTCCAGTAATTGCCTCAATTTTGCAGTAAGTTCTTCAATGTTTCGAGTAGATTACTTTCTGGTCATTTATTGGCATTTTTGTAATCGCAAGCTTGTTTGCTCTATTTTATTCAGGTATGATGCTTGCATGGATGTGACAGACAGTGATCACAAACCTGTGAGATGCGTCTACAACATAGATATTGCACATGTAGATGAGTCAATAAGGAGGCAGGAATTTGGGGAAGTAGTCTCATCCGATGAGAAAATACAGATGTTGCTTGAAGAACAAAGTAGGTTCCCAGAAACTACTATTAGCACAAATGAAATACTCATTCAAAATCAGGACAACAACATTTTGCAAATCACTAATAAATGTGGAAAGGAAAGGGCTACATTTGAAATAACTTGTGAAGGCCAGTCTACTAACCAGGAGGACGGATCTGCACCCAAGCAGAATTTTTCAAGAGGCTTTGGCCTTCCCCACTGGCTTGAGGTTTGGCACTTTTGATCAATTTATTTATTTATTTATTTTTCCTTTTGAATTAGCAAAAAGAAACTTTGAGAGGAGAAGGAAAAAATAAATATGAACACGATGGGTATTGGTTGCCGATGCATTAAGAAGACTTCAAGACACCTTCCTTGACAAGAACATCGGAGGTTTCTCTCCTGAAAACATACCTAGATGAAAAAACAAAAAGGTTATTAGATTGACTAACTTAAGCTGTGGTGCTAGCAGAGATTTCCTCTGATGCTGATTTCTTGAACCTGCAGTCATTCAGTTTGTCTTCTATGATAACCATCAAATGTGAACAATTAAATTTTTGATTGTCAAGAGAATTGGTTCTTTCCTTCAAGATTTATATGTAAAGTCGCTGGTACAGGTATTTCAATGAACACTTGAAAGTAGAGTTCCAACTTGTCATGAAAGAAAAGGCTGTACCTGAAGCATGTTCTGGGCCATTCAATTACTTCTTAGCCAAGTGGCTATTTCTGAAGCATGTTCTGACTCTTTCTAGGGCCTAGAGAAAAAGATATGAAAACTATTAGTTAGATGAGTTCAAATTCAAACACTGCAAACCACTGTTCTTATCTCTCTGGCCCTTCTTACTGGTGCTGAAATCACATGTTCGCATCTGTGAGTAGAAGTTTATATTGAATGAATAGTCAGGTTCTCTGTCAAAGAGCTTTCATACCATGCTTATCCATTGTGAGACTACAAATATGGAGTGTTCAGATTGCAATGCTTGTCCATATATGATTTTTTCTTGACAGCTTTTCCTCTGCCACGTATCTACATGTTCATGCATATATATGTATATGTATCTGATTTCTTATGCCTTTATATTATTAACTGCCAATTACATTCAGTACAGTTGTGCCTGGAATGACCTGGAAAGTTTTTTTCTTGGGTAATATATTAGTTTTTCAGCACCTACTAATTATGGGGCTTTTTTTTTTACCCTTTTGGCGGTCAGGTCAATCCAGCAACTGGTGTAATTAAGCCTGGCCAAACGGCAGATGTCTCTTTGCACCATCCAGAGTACAAAACCCTGGAAGACATTATGGACGGGCAATCTTGGTTGTCTGATGATACCAAAGAGAGGGAAGCTGTACTACTGGTGAAAATTACAGGCAACTTCTCAACTGAGGCTTCAACTCACCGTGTCCAAGTGCGCCACAGCTTCACATCAAAGCACGTCCGCAGTGACTCCAAAATTGGAGCCAAGAGATTCCAAACAAACATTCAGAATAGGAATGATTCTCGAAGCAATTCAGCCGGCTCATCAGATGCAGCCGATGACTCACGCAACCAACCTTCACAGCCGATGAAGGGAGGAAAGGAGCTTGTTAGTTAAAACGACAAACACCCCATTCATTTCAGTCAGGCAATGGTTGTAAGTGCCAGAATCCGGTGCCATGGTATCTGTCTCTTCAGATAGCATTGTTCGTGCATCACACCACCCACTGTAAATACCTCCCTTCCACCAGGCCACAAAATCTGCTGGGCTAATTCTTTGTCAGTTCTTTTTCTTGTCATGCAGATGTCTTTAGTCTCACTCTTTTAACCAACTCCTGATTCTATACATCCTAGGGTGGGCTGTTTGTGAGAACGTATAACAGATACAGCAATTAGAATCATTTTGCTATTTTGAATTTTGACTGTGAGGATTGCGGGCCTTTTTGTAGCTTTTGCTTTAAGCGGTTCATTTTCATACATTGGAATGAGAGGAATTATCTTGTGCCAGTAAGCCTGGAAATGCCGAGTGTATTTGTTTGTGACTCCTCGTTCCAACTTGCAATCCCTGCAAATGCTTGCAATTTTTGGCTGTCATATGTACTGTGCTCTTCAATTGCCACGGTCAATACTGCTTAACATGAAACTCAACCCTTAGGAATCATTGTGGCTTAGTGTCATATGAGCTGGGTCCATTGCCCAAACAATCCATTTCAGTCAGCAGGCCACCCTTTATAGCCTAAGAATCTTCTCAATACACACTCAACGTAAAACTAATGCAACTTTTGTACTCTCCCCTATTCGATCCCCTGATGCCTCATGTGAGCTCGTGTGGCATCTCATGCCTTTGTATGATCATATTTGCATGAATCAGCACCCGTTACTAGGCCGCTAGGTTTACTCTAATACCAAAATATGGGTCTATAGTATTTGAAAAATGGGTCAATCACTTGGGGGGATGTGACCTCTAATTGATCATTTTATGGGGATCAAACTTTCAATTTCGAGAATACCTGAATAGGTTTATTGAGGGCATCTACACATATTTATAGAGTAAACTAGGTAATTTCTTAGGAAACTTAACTATATAATAATTGCCTAGCTAATAAGCCATAACGACTACAACCAAAACGGTGCACTTAGAAATATACTAAAATTACAATAACTAGGGCAATTACAATAACTAGGGCTACAAATTATCATTCTCATGATTACAACCTATATATGCAAAAATTGCTCCCTTGACTCTTACCTTGCCCGGCTGACATGTTGAATGAAAACTTGCCTGGGAAAGGGATAAAAACACAAGAACAGAGCATGCTTGGACCACCAGAGAAGACAGGATCCATGTAGAGAAGAACATGTCCAAACACTTCCACGCAAGCTATGTCTCTTTACCCTCTTTAACTTTTTCTGTGCACAGATACCCTGAACATATATAAATCTCTTAACTTAACCACTAAAGGTTGAGCTTAGGAGTTGTCTGGGTTTTGCATTCCTGAACACCGACAGGAAACCGAATTTCTTTTTCTTTTTTAGCTTTGGCTTGTCAAGAAATCGAATTTCTTTTGTTTTTAGCTTTGGCTTACCAACCATAGTCAATTCGATCAACAAACAAATAGGATAAAACAAAGAAGATTTTGATTGAAAATTTGTGGTATTCCGCGCACCTGGAAAGTTTATGATGATTTCAGGCATTT
>JAYJMB010079232.1:0-22264 GCA_036873735.1 Pouteria campechiana
TAGAACATTCAAGCCCTCTCCCAAACCATCTTCTTTTGAATCCCAACCATCCTCTTCTGAACCTAAGCCACCTCTTCAACCTCTCAAAGATGTCTTTCTCAAGACATAGAAGAGAAAACCCAAACCACCTAAATAAACCTATTGCATTTCATATTTTCTTCTTTATAATGTAATTTTTTTCTTCTTGATGTATCCACATTGCATATACAATTTTTTTTATCATTGCAAAGTTTCATATCTATATGCAATTCTTTTCTGTCACATACTGCTACTTATTTTTACCTTTTTGATTATGACAGAAAAGGGGGGAAAATGTGTGATATAAAACTTAAAAGGCAGAAAATGTGATAATGTGATAGAAAATGATATGTGCATAGTAAATGAATGAAAGTTTTATGTTGCATAGTAAAAATAATATACATCAATTTAGGGGGAACAATTCTGAATTTAGCCAATTAAATTTTTTTAAAATACCTTCAAAATAAGTTGCATTAGATCTATGTTAGACAAGTTTTGAAAGGTATATCACTCACTATTTTGTCATCATCAAAAAGTAGGAGAATGTTGAACCATGTTATCTAACTTGATTTTGATAACAAACATTTTTAACCAAGTATGTTTTGATGATAAGCAAAAGCATGAGTAAAACATTAAGGTACTAACATTTTGCTCTTAAGAATGTTGCAGAAAGACAAACTATTGCTCAACTTGAAAATAACCTTTATGATGACAAAAGGAAGACATAAAGAAAATGCTCATTACAAAATTAAGTATATAAAATTTCATATATACTTAACTCAAGAAAAACAGAATCTGAAGTGTTGAAGACATGCTTGGAAGCCAATAGACCATCTTCAGAGTCCTTCTTGCATGCTTCAGAGAAAATTGCTTTGCTTTGGACAAGTCTTAGTGAACTTTGGAGAAGATGGTTGAAGCTTCAAAAACTGACATGATATGGCTCAAAAATATTCAGACAAGTGTCAGAGTCTTCACAATTATTAGTGCACTTTAGAGAAAATTTAAATACTTTAAACAAGTCGCAACATGCTTTAAAAAAAGTTGAAGAGCTTCAGGAAAGTCATGAAAGTCATGGAGATACACTTCAGAAACAATATGACAAGCTTCAAAGATAATCAATTATGCTTTAGAATAAACAAATATGCTTTGGAAAACCTAAAGTCACATTTTGAAAAGAATTTAGACAATCTTTTGAAGCAATGATCATTCTTCGGAGATGTTAAACCATGCTTCGGAGAATCTAAAGTCACGTTTTGGAAAGAATTCAACAATCTTTGGAAATAATGATCATGCTTTGGAGATGTTAAACCATGGTTTGGAGATGTTAATCAAGATTTAGAGATGTTTGACCAAGGCTTCAGATTACTTTTTCAAAGGCAATATAACTTCAGAAAATCTGAACTTCTCTCAACAAGTGACTAACGCAACTAAGAAGGATTACTTTCACTTTAGAAAATATGAAAAAAACAAGTCACATTATCCAAAATCAGTTAAGACACCACATGTTCACTTGTCTCTTCAGAACACTTAATGCAAAAAGTGAATGTTTGAAAAATTCAGTGACAGAAGCAACAGACCGATACCAGAAGGCAGCAAAGTCAGACATAAGACAAAAGATAAGGTAAAGAAAAATATTTTTGAACATTTGAATGTCTGCCAAGATCAGCAATGAAAAAATCTCTCTCAACTTATAAAAGAGAGATTCAAAAGCAAAGAAAATAACCCGATTGAATATTTTTTGAACTTTTTTGATCACACAAAGAGCATTTAGAATCTTCCTCCAAAAGTTCAACTCCAACGGATACAACTCAGTCAAAGCTATCAAAGTTCAAATCTCTACTCGATTAAGCAGTTTGAATCTTTTACTCTGAATTTAGGTACAAATCTACCTAAGTAAGAGGTATTAATTTGTATACTCTATTTTAGTGTTTGGAAACACAAGTAGGGTGCTTGGTGTTTATGGATAGAGATAAGCATGTAGGGAACCTGTTGAAAGGGTGTAAGTTTGTTGGCAAGCTTTGGAAAACCAACAGGTTGTGGAATTTTTTGGTTAGCTTGGAAAATCAATAAGTTAGTTGGTGAGCTTGTTATAAAACCAATGTGTATTTGATCAGGTTGATCAAGGTTTTAGTGGAACCTGAGCTCAGTAGAGAAGACTGATTTAGAGAAGTGGAGTAGGAACCCAGGAAGGCCTGACCCACTATAAAAATCATGTGCTATTTATTATGCAATCTATTTAATTTATTCTTTTAGCACCATAATCATATGATTTGGGCTAAAAGTTTTAAAAGTTCAATTCAGCCCCCTCTTGAGCTACCATTTCATAAGGGACCAACAAAATCAGAATATATTTATCCTCATATAATTTGCACATGTTGTAGAGCAAGGATAACATATATTTTCATTCATTCAAGTACATAATATGATATCTCAATCAAGCAAAGTGCAAGCATATTTAGGATTCGAAGCATTATTAGTGTATGCTTGCATAATTTAAACTTTCATAAATATGCATATTTTTTAAGCATATTTGTCCATAATTCAAGCACACTGATCATTTCAACTTAATACAAGTTTTGTTATTATCACAATCATATATAATAACCTAACAATAATCATGTTTAGGATCGGGCCCCTTAACTAGTTCTCCCAAAAGCTCAAGCTATTAAGGGACAAATACTTCATCCATATATCCTAATAGTACAGAGCCCAGACATATCTTGTGCAGCCGGTGGGCAACAGGGGCTTTACAAGGCATAGTGCCTTGGTAAGTGGGGCAATAGTCCTCTAACGATAGTGCAGGTCCCCCCTTGTTACATGTGGCATCTGACTCAAAGGGAGCTTACTGGTCTCATACCCAACAATCTCCCCCTAGCAACTACCCTGGGAGCCGAACCTGCAACCTCACTCTAATACCTAGTTTAGGATTGAGTCCCTTAACTAGTTCTCTCCAAAGCTTGAGCTTTCAAGGAACAAAGACTTAATCCACATATCTTAATAGCTCAAAGCCTGGACATATCTTATACAAGTCGGTGGGCATGAGGGGCTTCTTAAGGCATAGTGTCTCGGCAGGTGGGGCAATTAGTCTCCTAACAACATGTGCAGGTACCACCTTGTTACACATGGCATCCAACTTAAAGGGAGCTTGCTAGTCCCATACCTAAGAATTATGTCCTTTGTGGAAATCCTCTATCACTTGTTGGAGAAAAGGGTTGAAAGGTAGCGATCTTGACAGACCTCTATTGTATGAAAACCTTTGTGGATTCTTCTAGCATTTCTGATAGTCTCCAATTGCTACCAACTACTCCTGACAACTAGTCTCAAAGGCCTTTACTATTCTAAGTTTTCCTCTATGGACTCCTCTATGAACAACTTTCTCTTGGATTGATTTCTAGGGTCTTCCAAAAACCTTTATCTTAGAGGAACTTCTCCTTTGTGCTTTCCTCTGTCATGTGAAACTTTGCTTATACTTGCCATTTACATATTTTCTTCCTTCTTTGCTTATTTTTTAAATTGTTATGATAAATTTGAGTTGTCTTTGGATATTTTTACTCCTTAAGCATGTTCATTTTGATTCCTTTGTATAACCCTTGAATTTTTCAATTTCACTTCTACAATACTTGGAAATAAACTCATTAGTGCTCTTTTTTCCTACTCATATGTTCCATTATCATGAAAATTAAGTTATTATTATACATTCATCATCAAAATAAAGCTATTAATGGTGTTCAAACTCAACATTCTCTCCCTTTTTCATGATGACAAAACATTTGAGGTGCCTTTGTCTAAAGTAGACACTAAAGTGTTGTAGTATAGTTTATCATTGTATCAAAGCTATTCATTTATCAGAATGATCCTAATATTGAAATTTTAAATTATTTGAATTTGATACTTTAAATTCTAGTAGCTCCACATAAATATGTGCATCTATGTTTTCTTTGACTTTTAAAAGAATTTGGTCAAGAGGCTTGATCCTAGTTCCTGTAAACTTTTAGTTTTTTCGTTTCTCCCCTTGAATGTATGCTTTATTTTCAGAAAGGAACATAAAACTACTTGCTTTTCTCTCCACCTTTTTGTTATAATAAAAAAAAATTGGAAGAACTGAGAGGAACAAGTGCATCTATTTTTCAAAATCCCCCTTTTTGTGATTATCTCTCCTCTTTTCATTATGGGGATAATGTAGGAGGAATGGAAATGAAATGAGCATGCATCATGAATTTTGTAATAAACACCAAAAAATTATGAGCAATAGGCTTTTCATTACATGAAAATTAGTATAAAAAAGTTACATTTCAAAAGGAGAAGGTAAATGATGTTGGGTCCCGTAGGCTAGCCGAACCCAACAGGGGAGAAATTTTGGTTTATAAAAAATTCTTACTTAACCCCTGTTAAATCAACTTCCTTCTTCTCATGCTTTTGTGCAAATTATGAGGAGATAAATAATAAAATAATGTAATTCAAGGAAATTAAATAGTCACACATAAAACATACAAACAACATAATTTTTTATAGTGGTTCAAACATTCGTCCCTACTCCACTCTTCCAAGGACATACCTCTTGTGCCTTGGGTTTCACTATCTTTATATAATGAAAATAAAAATAGTGCATCTTACACTCTTCTAGATTTTAGCTCTAGGGAGTATAAACTAGTACACCAAGCACTCTTCTAGATTCCATCTCTAGGGGTCAGAAACTAGTGCACCAAGCACTCTTCTAAATTCTAGCTCTATGGCACATAAACTAGTGCACCAAGCACTCTTCTAGATTTTTAGCTCTAGGGGGCATAATCTAGTGCACCAAGCACTCTTCTAGATTTCAGTTCTAGGAAGCATAAACTAATTAACAATATATTTATGAAGCATACTCCAATAAACAAACTTATCCTTCTTTAGCTTAGTCTTCTTAATCAACTCAAGGAACTACACAAATAAAAAAAGAAATAAAATATTTACACTTTAATTTGTGCTTCTTATTGAGCACTAGGGAAGTCTTGAATTTGTTGCTCTTTGTGTTACAGAAGAATCTTTCCTTTTGTTTTGTACAAACAAGCCTTGAAAATAGTGAAAAAAGGTGGAATGCTTTGGCTTAGGTTGCTTGAGGATTAAAAGGAAAAGGCTCAAGTGGATCTTTAATAATCACATCTTCATCCACCTTAAAATGTCCTAAAACTTCTACTTTAATACTGGATTTTGAAATCTAACATCCATTAAATGTGAATGAATCTAGAGATTTTCGACTGTTGCGCCATTCTTCTGGCTTCTTACCATCTAAAATAAGCATGACTACAAAGATGAAAAGAAAGTTTTGTTTAAAATTCTTGCTGATTGAAGTTGTCTGCAACTTTGCAATGTCTAGAATAATAAGTTTAGACTGATTGGTGACTTCTTGGAAATGATTTAGGATAGCTTTGTCCAAAATTATTTACTTTGTTTGAAATAATAACTTTGAACAAAGAAATATATGGCCACACAAGAACTTTGACTTTGTCCAAAATTAGTTTAGCATTTGTCCAATTGTTTCAGATGGAGAGATCATTGTGGATTTCATCCAAGATAAGTTCTTTTCATTCAAAATTGATGTGGATCATACTGCGCCTTGGCTTCATACTTTATCAATATTTGAACTTAGTTTTGCTTCTGTCTGAACCTTTGTTTGCATCTGGAACATTGCTTTTCTTTGTTCAAACTAAGTTGCACTCCACCTTAAGTAAGTTTTGAAGCCTAATTGTAGTCAAAATTGGGCATCTATTTGATAAGTTTTGGCAGTGCCTTAAACTGCATTCGAAGTGTCTTTTGAACTTTATTAATGACAGACAAATCTATCAACTAAAAATTTGGCCTTGAATGCTTCGATCTTGCATCTAAAACATTCTAAAAGTTGTTCCTAATTCTAATTAAGTGTCTTTAGTTGACATTCTTTAGACTTACTGAACTTTTTCATGTATTGGCTTTCATCTAGAATTCTTTTTAAAATTTCAGTGTCATTCTTTCTCTTGAGCATTTATGTTTTCTTCCTTAACAATCAGGATATTTTGGATCTTCATATCTAATAAGAACTTGTATATGTTGTCCACTTAATTGGAGTTATTTTCCTAATCATATAGCTTGTTACTGTACACTTAGGAAAACAATAGTCAATAGCGTGACCATTCACTTATATGCTTTTGCTCATCATCAAAACTTGGTTGACTAAACACATTCATCATCAAAATTAATCCAAGTAAATGAGGCTTGGGAGGTGTTTTTTGGGTGTAGATTCAAGTATAAGGGTCTGACGAAGAAGTTTTATGTTTTAAGGCAAAAGTGGTGGTGGAAGCTAGAGTAATAGAGGGTGCAAGCATGGAAGATGTGGGAGGATTTTGGAATGTCGGCCCTCAAGGGATGGTGATGGTAAGCTAAGTTAGGGGTGTTAGGGCTTGGGCTTATAGAAAGGCTTGGAAAGGTGGGGGAATTTCAGATTGAGTGGTTAACTGGAGGTTTGGTTTGGTTGGGTTGAGGTCTTGGGTTTGAATGTACTAGTTTTTTGTGGGATGGGAGATGTTTTTGGCTTAAGATTGGGTTTGGCATTGATGAATGAATTCCATTCCCTTATATTATACATATTTAAACTTAGTTATTTGCAAATCCTTGTCTCTTTTAGATGAATTTCATGCTTATTTGTTAGATTTTCTAAGTGTTTTGAAGATGAAAAAGAAGAGAAAAAGAATAGAAAAGAAGAAGCTCAAGGTTGAAAAGGAAAACAGCTACAAAATGGAGTGAAAAAAAATCAATGAAAAATCAAGACACCTAGGCAGCACCGCCGGCGCTAGTAGCGGGCCAGTATTTTTTGTGGATTTTCTACATTGTGTATTTTGGGGGTTTTGAAGGAAAAAGCTAGGGTTTTCTAGGGGTTCTTCTCACTTTGGTTTTAGGAGTTTTTCTTTGAGATTGGGAACCATTTTTCTAAGAGATTTCTCGTGTAGAAGAAGAAAATATTGCAAGTAAGAAAGAAGAGGAGAGACGATGTTCTTCAGTGTTATCATCCTATCAAAGGGAGTTATTTTATTTTCTCTTACAAACTAAATAAATTTTTCTAGGGTGAAGATGTAACCCTTTTTGATACTCCTTATTATGGATTGTTGGATATTATTAATGCTATATGATTTTATTTCATTCATGATGCTACTTATAATGATTTAATTTATTTTATTACTTGATTATCAATATTACAAGTTAAGTTAATTATCAAAGTATGGTTAAGGTACACACCATATGCTAAATCATGAGCTCCCTTGAATGAGAAGGATAGATAGTTAAGGTAGACATCATATACTAAACTATTTTATTTTGGTTCTTATGTTCTTGAGCTTAATGGGTTTTCACCTCAATTATGCTATACACCATAGGTAATTGGAACAAGTGAAAGCATTTGATTTAAACTTACACACCTAATGGTAGTAATCTTAGTTTTGAAAGAACAACCCAAGTGATGCATTGTATCCAATATTCCATTGGTAAAGGGGTATCATCTAGTGGTGAAATCAAATCCCTAGACTTCTTTATCTTCCTGATCTCTTTGCCATTGATGTACATTCATTCCATTAAGTTTTTAAAATTCTAAAATTGTGCCAAACATTATTCCAAATCTATTTAGTTATAAATATATTCATTTAAGGCTAGGATAGTTCAGTAACTAAAATTAATTAATTCAGTTTGACTATTCCCTATGGGATCAACCCTTATATTGCACACTATATTGTTATACATCCGTACACTTGTGAGAAATTTTAATTTGAACCATTAAGTTTTGGCACCATTGCCAAGGAATGGTTCCAAACTGAATTGATTAAGATTAGTTACATTCTTTCTTTTTATTTTTGTGTATAATTGTATATAAGATTATTTTTATTTTTTTATTGGAGAATTATGAATGCATGGAAGGAGATCTCTAAATCATAATCTATTTCCATTAAATAATCATGCTAACAAAGTGGAAAATGAAACAAAGATTTTACGAGAAAGATAAAATTAAACATGGCTAACAATGTGGAGATCCGAGTGGCTCAATCAGAGCAACAAGCTCAAGAGGCTCAACAATTAATGAAAGAGTTTGCACCCCCTACTATAGGGATTTCACCTTCATGCATTTGTTAGATGATGATGCTAGAAATTATGACTTGAAACATATTCACTTTAACATGCTTCCATCTTTTCATGAGTTAGCTTCAAAGGATCCATTGACTTTCATGCGTGATTTCTATGCAACCATCTAAACATTTCCATTATAGGGGCTAACAAAAGATCAATTATGTATAAGATGTTTCCCATACACTTTAAAAGATACAACCAAGACATGGTTTATGACAATAGGTCCTGACTCATTGACAACTTAGGGAGCAATTTATAATATGTTCATTGGAAAATTTTACCCTTATAATAAAACTGCAAAATTGAGAAGCAAAATAGCTACTTTTGCTCAGATGGATGGCGAAGCTTTCCATGAGGCTTGGGAAAGGTTTAAAGCAATTTTAGTTCATTTCCCTCATTATAGATATCCACTTGAGTTTACTCCCATGCTAAATTTTTGAAGGAATCAAACAGAAGAAAGTGTAAGTATGAGTCACATGAGAAAGTTCTAGTTTCAGAGGTAGCGAGTGAAGTTTTACAAATAAACCTTTCCTCAAAACTCAAGGATCCATGTAGTTTCAATATCTCAATCATTGTTGGAGGGACAAACAAGGTAAAGGAAATGCTAGACTTAGGTGTAAGCATTAATTTGATGCCTTATTTTGTTTATATGCAACTAGTATTAGGAGAATTTAAACCCACTATAATATCTCTATAGCTTGTAGATAAATCAGTTAAATATCCTAGAGGCATTGTAGAGGACATTCTTGTGCAGATTGATAAATTGATTATTCCTATAGATTTCATTGTGCTTGACATGGAAAGACAAATGATACCAGAAAGAGAAATGCCTATTATTCTAGGATGCCCTTTTATGGCAACTACTAAGACAGTCATAGATATGCATAATGGAAAGTTAAAAATAACTATATTAGATGAAACTATGGAATTTTCTATTTATAATTCTTTATCCCTACCTTTATATCTAGTGGATGTTTTCAAGTTGATGAATTGGACTCACCTATTTTATCAACTTTTATGTAGGTGGAGACAACTGATAAGCTAAACTTGGTGCTCACTGCAGATGGACTAGAGGAGGATGAAGAGATAATGCATTTGAAAGCTAAACTTGATAGCACAGAGCAAGTGAAAGAAGGAGAAGGTGCCAATGAAGGGTGTCACGTGTGAACCCAGAAGTGGAACAACCATCCTTTACATCACCCCAACTAGAATTGAAGCAACTACCTTCAAACTTAAAAGTATGTATTCTTAGGTGAAAATAATACTTTTCCAATGATTATTGCTTCTTACTTGTTTGTTTATAAAGAAATTAAGCTGGTGAATATGTTGAAAGAGCACAGAGGAGCTATAGGGTGGACCTTAGCGAACATCAAGGGAATTAGCCCCAATGTGTGCATGCACAAAATTTTGCTGAAAGATGATGTGAAAACTTCCAGAGAAGCTCAAAGGAGACTTAACCCACACATGAAGGAAGCTGTGAGAGTAGAGGTGATCAAATTGTTAGATGTAGGTATTATCTATCCAATCTCTAATAGCAAATGGGTAAGTCCAGTGCATCTGGTGCCAAAGAAGTCTTGTATTTCTATTGTAAAAAATGATAATAATGAATTGGTGCTAATGCAAATGACAATAGGATGGTGGATGTGCATTGACTATAGGAAACTGAATGCAGCCACAAGAAAGGATCACTTTCCTCTTCCTTTTATTGATTAGATGCCTGAAAGGTTGGTAGGTCATGCTTACTACTATTTTCTGAATGACTTTTCGTGTTATAATCAAGTTCCAAATGCCCTAGAGGACTAGGAGAAAACCACTTTTACTTGCCCATTTAGAACTTTTGCAACACCCCTGCTACTTTTCAAAGGTGTATGATGTCCTATTTTCTAACATGATTAAAAATTTTATCGAGGTGTTTATAGATGATTTTTCTATTTTTGGAGACTCATTTGATGACTACCTTCATAACTTAAGTTGGGTGCGGATGAGAATACAAAAATATCATATTTTATTCCCTTAATACTTAATATTTTACACTTTTTTGACTCTTGTATACACTCATTATTCTTATATTTTGATTTAGGAGACAATTGGAGTGGTTAAGTGCAAAAAGAAGTCAATTGATGGATTTTGGACAATTTCAGCATCACTCTGTATTTTGGGCATAACTCTCTCATCCGAGCTCCAATTGAGATGATTAAAGATATTATACAAACAAAAGAAACTTTTCTACAACTTTCATGTTTAGAATTTTTAGAGATAAGGACTACATTAAGAGAAAAAAATAGAAAGAAAGTTAGGATGAAGTGCAAAGGAGAAGCAACAAGGAGCAAAGCACCGAAGGAAGCAGACCGGCACCAATGGCGCCCGACTCTGTTCTCACTTTTTGGAATTTTATGAAAATTTCATATTTTGCTTATTTTTACTCCATATAAATAGCAGTTTTCTAGGATTTTTGAGGGTTCCTTTCGCTAAGGTTTAGAGAGGACTTTTTAGCGGCTTTCGATAGAGAATCTTTTTCTTCCCTCTTTTCTATTTTATTTTCTTTGTGAATTCATGGCCTTGCATGGATAAACTTTTATTCTTGGTTTAAGAAGATAGAAAAATCAGAATCAATATACTATATGAATTGATTTATAATTGCATCAATGATCAGTTACGAGATTCTAATGGTGGATGTTGACTTGAACCAAGGTTTTCTTCTTTGATAGATTTTTTTTTATAACACGTTCTTCATTACATTCAAAACCCCCCTTTTTTGTTCACATTGCATAAAACTAAGCTACATACTCCTCATAGGATTGACCCTTATTCACACTACTATAGGTAATTTAATTGGAGTAAGGTTTTAAATTTGGTTGCCTATGACAGCACACCAAATTTTTGGCGTCGTTGCCGGGGAGACATTCTAGTTAATTTTTATGCTTTTGTGATTTTTCCTATTTATTTTTATTCTATTTTTTTAGGATTCATTAGATTCACTTTAATTGTTTATGAGTGTTACTCTATCTTCTAATCAAGGTGATTTGCAGTATGAACTGGAAATTGAAAGAACTTTGCACAAGTTAAGGAGTGAAGCTTAGAGGAATTTCACATGGTGTGCACAAGTATAAAACCAATAGGGGTGACTAGAGAGCAAATCAAACTAAGAGCCTTTTCATTCTCTTTGAAGGATTTGGATAAGGATTAACTTTATTATCTACCCTCTAGGAGCATCAAAATATGGAATGAGATGAAGAGGTTATTTCTGAAAAAATATTTCCTAGCTTTAAGAGTGGCCAATATCAAAAGGAAATTTGTGGTGTGAGATAGCATAGTGGAGTATCCCTATATGAATATTGGGAGTGTTTTAAGAAATTATGTGCATGTTGTCCCCATCATCAGATTAGTGAGTAGCTACTCATCCCGTATTTCTATGAGGGACTTCTTCCCACTAAAAGGAGCATGATTGATGCTGCTAGCAGAGGAGCTTTGGTGGACAACACTCCTGAAGCTACAAGGAATTTGATTGCAAATGTGGTAGCCAACTCACAACAATTTGGCAATAGGCTTGACTCTCTATCCAAGCCTATTAATGAGTTAAGTGTTTTGTCCCTTGAACAATAAATTGCAAATCTAACTTTTCTTGTTCATCCATTGGTTGTAGAAAATATGTAGACAACAAAAGCTTGTGGAATTTATTCAATAGTGGGACATCCAACCGATGCATGACTAACTCTTCAAGAAGAACCTACTGAGCAGGTGAATACAATGTGTGGTTATTTCAGACAACCACAGAGGAAGTATGATCCTTATTATAACTCATACAACCCAGGATGGAGGGATGACCCCAATTTCAAGTATGGGAATCCACAACCAAATCAGCCCACAACTCAAAATCACCCAAATTTCCAGTAGTACAAGCAGTCATACCAACCTAAACCACAATAGAGATAAACTTCTAACTCTAGTATGTCTTTGAAAGATATTGTTAAGTCTCTTACCTCTAACACTTTGTAATTTCAATAGGAGACAAAGGCTAGCATTTAGAGTTTGGAGAATCAGATGAGTTAGATAGCAACAACAATCAATCAACTAGAGACACAAAATTCAGAAAAATTGCCTTCTCAAATGATGGTGAACCCAAGAGAATATGTGAGTGAAATTATTTTGAGAAGCAATAAAGAGGTTGAAATTCGAGAAAAGATGAGTCCTACACCAATGGAGAAAGCAAAGGAGAAAGATCTTATTACAAACAAGGACCTTCCTAAGGAAATGAAGTAACTAAACGTAAGTTTCCACATCTTTCTGGATATAAATTAGTACTACATTTTCCTAAGGCTTTAGCAAAATTTCAAAAAAATTGAGTGATATCAAGACCTATTTGAGACTTTTCATAAATGTGAGGTAAGCATTCGACTTTTTGATGCCATTAAACAAGTACCTGATTATGCTAAATTCCTGACAGAATTGTGTACAATAAAGAGGAAATAAAAACTTCAGAGATATGAGAAGGTGAGAGTAGGGGAGAATGTTTCTGCAATCACTCAAAGAAAATTTCCTACAAAGAGCAAAGATCCAAGTATATTTACTATCCCTTGCATAATAGGTATTACTAGACTTGAAAAGGCCATGTTAGATTTAGAAGCTTCCATTAATGTTATGCCATATTCTTTGTATGCTTCTTGGAAACTTAAACCTTTGAATAAGACTAATGTTGTGATTCACTTGGCTGATAGATCCAAATGCCTATCCTAAAAGTATAGTTGAGGATGTTCTTGTGTAAGTTAATGATTCAATCTTTCCTACTGATTTTTATTTGCTAGATATGGAGAATGGTAATCAAACTACTCCTATACTGTTAGCAAGACCCTTCCTAAAGACATCCAAAACTAAGATAGATGTTCATAATGGCACACTTATCATGGAATTTGATGGTTAAATTGTTAAATTTAACATTTATGATGTCATGAAATATCTTGATGATGATGATCCTGTTTACTCTGTTGATGTGATTAACTCTTATATGCAGGAAGTTTTTGAACTTGATGAAAAGGATGAATTAGAAGTTGCCATTATTAAACATCTTGAGAAGGAGAATGAGATGTTACCTTCAAGTACTGATTTGTAGGAAACTATTGCAGCATTGGATAACTTTTTGAAGTTACAAAAATTGGGTAATGATCCTTACATTGAGTTACCAGTTTCTAACAAGAGCCTTTTACCATCTATTTTGCAGGCATCCATTTCATATTTGGACCCTCTTCCCAATCACCTTAAGTATGTGTTCCTTGGAGATGGAGGAACCTTACTAGTGATCATCTTCAACAAACTCAGTGCACTATAAGAAGAGAAACTTGTCAAATTCTTGAGAAGAGAAGAGGGATATCGGTTGTATAATGAAAAATGTTAAAGGAATTGACCCACTACATGCATGCTTCATTATTTCCAATTTGCAATTGCTCCAGAATGACTATAAACAAAGTACTGCTTAGGAGGTGGCCCCAGGGGAGTTTGTGTTTCTTTTTCTTATTTCTGCATTTGTATTATGGTTATTTTTGCATCTTCTTTACATTTGACCTTACACTGGGGACAATGTAAGTTTTAGGTGTGATGGAGGGGATTTAGGTTTAGGTTTAGGTTTAGGTTTAGGTTTAGGTTATGTTTTTGTGTTTGCTTTTATTTTTTATTTTTGAAATTTTTTTTGAGAGAGAGTCAGTTTTACCCTTTATTTTGGTGGTTCTGATGATTTGAGGTTGAGGATGTCATGAGCAAAATTCAACTAAGCTTGAAAAATTTATAGCATGATTGAATAAGTAATCTTTCAATTTACAATTGCTTGGTTTAGTTATTTTCCTTGAGAATGGTGATAACTAAATTTTGTAAACAAAATTTAGTGAAACTTTGAGCCTTTAGACTGACACATTCATATCAGTTTCAATTTTTTTTCATGAGAGATATTCTTCCATGGATTTATTTCTCTAGAACTTGCCTTGATTCTATTTAAGTTAGGAGGTGTTTAGGATTTTATTTTTGTTTATGCAGGTCTTTGTCTAAGTTTGGGGGCTGTTGTAGTTTGTTTAGTTTGAGTGTCATGTGTTTAATTGGTTCGTCTAGTTTGAATAGTTTGTGTTACATTTAAATTTTTTTGTTGAGTGTTTTATTGGATTAAGTTGTGTGTTTAGAACATTGATGTAATACCTATGGTGTTGAAATTGGGGAAAATTTTTCTTATTTCAGTAAAATAAGGAATTGAGGTGATACATAGTGTTTTATAAAAAATTTGTTATGGAAAACTCAATTGAATAAAGACAATGGCTTCATTAGTAGTTTTGAGTAAAAAAAAACTTAAATGGTGATTTTGAGTAAACTCATGTATATGACTTGAATGATCAATGTAGCATGATTATTATGTATAATTTGATGTGTGGGGAATCTTGGTTTAAGACTAGGGTATAATTTGGAATGTAATTGGAATGGGAGTCGTTTATAGTAGAAAATTCAGAGAAAATTCAGTTAAAAAGAACTGAAATGGTGAATTTTGGAAAAATCATACCTATGATCAATGTGAATGGCCTAAGATATTTATTATATGTATTGTAATGTGTGTGAAACATTAGTTTGATTTTTGGATACATTTTGGAATGAAAATGGCCTATAGAGTTATTTATGACAGAAAAGGTCGGTAAAAAATAACTGAATAGGTGATTTTTGATAAATGACCACAAATGAGGAAGTGAATGGTATGGATAAGTCTCAATTCATATATATGATGTATGGAAAGTGATTATTGGGAGATTGAAAATGTTGAATGTAAAAAGGGGGCTATGGTGATTTTTCATAAGTGTAAATGTTGAATTTGAAAAAGGCTTCATTGTGATTAATTTTTGATATGGACAATGGACTATTTTGAAAATGTGTTGACTATAAAAATTTTAGCTCATGAAATTATCTAACTAATGGAAGAAGAATCACTCAATTCTGATGTTATATGAGGAATTTATGACTAAAACACCGAAGCTGTTTCAAATGATTAAAAAATAATAAGATAAATGAGGTGAGTCAACTTTATGTACATTGTTGACATATCTGGGGAATGAATTGGAAAATGTTATTGACATCACAGTTGTATACCTTGAAGTTATCTTTCTAATGCCTCAAAAATCAAGTCATTTAGACATTTTATGGAAATGTTATGCTCAAAATACTTTCGCTATATCGGACAAAAAGAGCTTGCCATGGCAAGGCTTTTCTCTGCTGCGACAAGACTCCAAAAAATATATTTTTGGATCTAGCAGGACCTTGCCATAGTGAGGCTATTTTTTCCATGTAAAGGTGATTTCCTACCATGACAAGGCTTCTGAAAATGCATTTTTTGGTTGTCTAGGAAGTCCCTACCGCGACAAGAGTTCTGTGATGCATCGGAGCATTGGAAAAGTAAGACTTTTTAACCCCAAAACTCATTCCGTTTCATTATTTTCCATCCCATTTCTTCTCCCAAGCCTCAAATAATGCCCTAGAACCCATTTTGCATGATTCCACTATGCTTTAGATAGGGGATTCCTATTTTAAGTGAGAATCCATTATTTCTTGATGAAGATGATAAAACCAAGCTGTTGAGTCCATGGGTTAGGGAAGAAGATGTTGTTTGGTATTACTTGGCACTTTGGATGTGGATTCTCATTCATGGATGGAAGACACACCTAGATTCCATGGTAAGCCGATTCTATTCATTGAAATGATAATTTTTGTTAACTAGGGTTTCGTATGAATTGTAAATAGTGATTTTTTGGGCAAAAATTAATAAGTATTTATGTATAAAACTATGGAGGAAATGTTGATTTCATTGGTTATAATGATTTGGGGCTTCATTGGTATGAAAAATCATGAGTTATGCTTTGCTAGGGTTTTTTACATTCTATGAACACTAATCTTTTGGGGAATTGGATATGGATTGATATGAGAATTATGGGGAAGATGATTAATTGGTTCATTGTAGTGTTTTCAACATGTTTTAGACATGTGAAAACTGAATTATGTCGTGATCTATGAAGAAAATAGTAATTTGTGGATTTTATATATAATGACATTATGCAATGGTTAGAATGGATTAGGAACTCAATTAACTTAGTGTTATGGCAAATTCAATGTTAATTGAGTTGTAACGTGATTGTGTATAACTAGAAATGGAATTTAGAGGTTATGTCTTAATGAAATTGTTAAGTTAAGCGATGTGTGTTATATGTTTAATGAATTGCTTCGATAAGAAACCTGAGTGGGCTTGAATTTATGACATAAATGATATATGCAGGTTCAATTGAACTTGGATTTGGAATTAAAGAATTTAAAGAATTATTTTGATGCGATACTATGATTCTACACTAAAGTAAGTAGGCTTTTTCTTTTGGCTATATAAAATATTTCATTTGTTTAATTAGGCATTTGTAACTTGGTTGGGGATAGTGCATATCCCATATTTGTTTATTTTTGATATGCAATTAGTTTGGAAATACATGAATGTTAGGGAAAATGTATATCCCCTGGTTGGAATTATTTAATGTTTTGTTTAGGGGAAAGTTATTTGATTGTTTAGGAATAATGAGAATGATTTATAGAAATGATATTATAACTTGTAGAAATTGATAAAGTTGAATATGTATGTATGAAGTATATTGGCATGATTGAATGCAATCATTTGAGCCTGAATTGATAATGTAAATGATGGTTTCATGGGTATAGATTTTGATTATTTGGATATTGAATGATGTGTTGGTTATGAACACGTTATTTTAATTCATTATTATTTTTAAATCATGCCTACTTATTGAGTTGTCTGGACTCATGCCTTCTTATTTATATTTTTAGTTAACAGGTTAAGCAAAGGATTTCTAAGAAAGACTGAAGACATTGGCTGATATGACTTAATGTTGGGATTAGAATCCCATTGTATATGTATCATTGTATTTAATGATTTCAATTGATGTACAATTGAAATTAATAGATTTTAATTGAGGTGTATTTGATATTAAAGAAACTAAATTAATATATTGTTAGTAGTGGCATGTATAAATGATTTAATTATCAGTTTATTAATGGATTTTAAGGATGTAGATTGCCATCATGATTATACCCAAATCATGGTCTATGGGTAAGTGGGTGTATATGTTTCAAATTTATATTATTGCTTTACTATATTTGATAAATAATTGTGTATGTTAAACCCTAATATTTCAAGAGAAATTTTGTCCATTTTTTTGTAGAAACTAGTCGAATTCCAAATAGGACTCGAGCACCCCACCCTAAAAGTGAGAAAATGTAGGTGAATTACAATGCAAAATGATAAGTTGTGCCTCAGAAGGCGGGGCACAACAGAATGATATCAAAGCCCAATAACTTATCTATGTGATAAATTTGAGTTGACAGATGAGCCTAGAACCATGATGGCATTAGATATTAGAAGAAATACAAAATCACCTGCCAATACAAGTTCATGAATTTATGTGAAAGGTGGATCAATGTTAGAAGTATGTTGAGGGCCTGAGTTAAGGAAAAGAGGCATTTTGAATCTTGGTATAAATTTCATTTGGTATGAATGCTATTCATATGAATGGTTATGATATGATATTGGTGATATTAACATGAAATGATTATGACAATGTTGTCACAACCCAAGGATGATTTGATTATGTATATAGCTGATGATATGAAATTTGTTATGATTAGAGTAGCGTAAGAAAGCGTGGTGATGCATATATGCATCTTATTTGAATATTGTGTAATGCTGACATGTATCTTATTTGAATGTTTGAATTGGTAATTATTTCATAGAACATGTGAATTTAAAATGATGAAATTATGAAGAGTAAGGATGATTATTGGCAATTGAACTTAATTTGATTCTTGAATTGATTTGTGAGGTAATCATTGCATTCCTTTGCTCAAAGTGGTTGTATAAACTTCGTTGATTAATTGATTATTTTGATTGTACATGGCATGCTTCTTGATAGATTTTGATTGTTATGAATGGTATGCTTATAACTTTGTTTGTGAACATGTTGATTTGAATGAATTGGAATGCGTGCCATGATTGTGTTAATTGATGTTTGATTTCACTGCGGCTTGATTGCCAATGTAATTGATGAAATTTTGTATTTTCTCATATGAGGAATATTAAATGTTGTCCTATGAAAAGCACTTTGTGAATTGGTTTAATGTGCTTGGAGGGAAATGTGTGTTGAGAATTGGATGATGCTGGATATACATTTATTATATAAGTGAATTTGGATATTTGTTTTAGGACTGATTATCAGTTTAATTAAAGTATATACATTGTGTATGAGTAATGTGAGGTTGTATGATGTGCCTTATGAGGTATTTGGGTTATGTAATGATAGGATGATTGGAGTTTGGTATGGTGTCAGGATGACACAAAGATATGGATACGTTGGTTTGTATTTGGTTATTCGATTAGCTATCAGATTAAGTTTTGCCATTAGTTATTTGATTGAGGTTTGGATAATTGTCTACTTGATATTGGTTATTTGATTGAGGCTTGGATGCATGACTGAGGTTTATGATTGGATTTGGATGCCTCTTGGATTTGATAGATATGTTTTTGAGATTAGGATGCCTGCTAAAATTTGATTGTTTTGTATTTGAGGTTTAGATACCTGCCGGGTTGGCTACTTTCGATGTTTGGGATCCCACCTATAATAGGGCTTTGTTTGATTATATCGCCAGTGATGGTGAAGAGGCTTAATCAGCCTATTGTATGTCCTTTACTTATTTCATGAGTGTGGATGGAGAACTTATAGCTCCCTCGTTGTAATGAAGGTGAGATACCACGTGGTCATGAATCTCACAACAATTGTAGCTAGATTGTAGGGACGAACCAGAATACACCAAGTTGTAAGGGAGTTGAATCCACTTGATTGCGGTTGCCACTTGATTGTTTTAGACCACTTGGTTTGGATGTGGTTGCCACTTGATTGTGGTTTAGACCACTTTCTTTGTGGCTGAGTCCACTTTGATGTAGCTCTTGAGCATGGTATTGGTTGAGAGCAGGCAAATGAAAGTATAGATACATTGATTCATATCGGCTACATGATAGTAGTTTCATTTGCACATGTGAAATCAATTGGTTGATGGAGGGATGATGAGAACTATAACAATGGTAGTATGAGATGAAATTGGATAATGAAGATTGTGAAATAGTATTGCCATTATTCGATATTGTTGTATTGACATAGATATTGATATATGTTGTGATTATATGATATGGTATGGAATGATTGTATTTTGAAATTATTGAAATTACATGTATGTTGTGATATGGATTATATCAGTATAGTTTGAATGACATCTAATCAATGCCATCATTATAATGAAAGAGGAATTGGAAGAACTAGTTGTGATATACTCTTCTTTGATATTACTCATGATTATGTAAAGTCATAATATTAGTTCCAGAAAGATCACAAAGAGATAAAGTTGTGTGAACTGGATTATTATAATTATTGATTGAATAAATAAAGCATTTAGATTTTGTTGAGATCGCTTAACTCAGAGATCTTGAAAGTATTAGATTTGAGTTTACTTGAGAATGTGATTTTCTTATGGTATTGAAAATGAAATTATGTATGGATGTATTGGAAATGAAATTATGTATGGATGCATTATATATAACATGAATGATAGATTGTTTCAATGAATGTATATGTTTGTTTGGATACTGATTAAAGGATTTGATGATTGTATAAGCGGTCATAAATGTGACTGGACAATCAAACATTTGGCCCTTTGTGACACATTATAGAAATTTGGTGATAATTACATATTATCGACATGATTGATGCAAATTAGATGATGATGGTGATATAAGTTGTGAATTGAACCTCAAATTAAAGAAATTGTGGAAAAGTTTATAGTATTGAAAGTTCTGAGTATGAAACCTTTTGTAAGGAGGGGAGTCAATAATACGAATGGTATTGAAATTTGGGGGAAATTTTTTGTATTTCAATAAAATAAGGAATTGAGATGATACACGGTGTTTTATAAAGAAATTTGTTATGGAAAACTCCATTGAACAAAGAGAATGACTTCATTAGTAGTTTTGAGTAAAAGGAACTTAAGTGTTAATTTTGAGTAAAGTCATGTATATGATTTGAATGACCAATATAGCTTGATTATTATATATAATGTGATGTGTGGCGAATCTTGGTTTAAGACTTGGGTGTAATTTGGAATGAAATTGGAATGTGGAGTCATTTATAGTAGAAAATTCAAAGAAAACTCAGTTAAAAAGAACTGAAATGGTGAATTTGGAAAAAAGCATATCTATGATTAGTGTGAATGGCCTAAAATAGTTATTATGTGTATTGTAATACGTGTGAAACATTAGTTTGAGTTTTGGATGAATTTTGGAATGAAAATGGCCTATAGAGTTATTTATGATAGAAAAAGGTTGGTAAAAAATAGCTGAATAGGTGATTTTTGATAATTGACCTCAAATGAGATAGTGAATGGTATGAATAAGTCTCAATTCATGTATGTGATGTTTGGGAAGTGATTATTGGGAGATTTGTGTTGAACATACTATCTAGCTTGATTTTGATGATGAACATTCTTAACCATGTATATTTTGATGATGAACAAAGATATGAGAGAAACATTAAGGTACTAACAATCTGTTCTCAAGTATGTTGCAGTAATATTAACTCATACTCAACTTGTGAATAACCTTCATGATGATAAAAGGAAAACATAAAGTAAATGCTCTTTCAAACTTAAGTTTATAAATTTCACATATACTTAAATCAAGAAAACATAATTTTTAAAGTCTTGAAGACATGCTTTGGAGCCAACAGAGATATCTTTGGAGTCATCTTAACGTGTTTTGGAGCAAATTCGATTACTTTGGAGTCTTCATAGCAAGCTTCAGAGTAAAATAAAATACTTCAGAATTGTTACAAGTGTGTTTCAGAGTTAATTGGAAAGCTTCGGAGTCAGTCGAGACAAGCTTCGGAAACCGCATGGGAAGCTTTAAAGTTAACTGGAACCTCTTTGGAGACATCAAAGCATGCTTTGGAGTTGATAGGCACACTTCGGAATTAGTAAAGCTTTGGAATCGTTACAACATACTTTGGAGTTAATTTAGAAAGCTTCGAAATCATTAAGAATGCTTCAGAATCATCATGCAAATTTTCGAATTGTGACAATAGACTTCAGAAACAAGAGGACAAGCTTCAAAGTTAATCAATTATGCTTCAGTTACTTTGGAGAACTTAGAGTAATGTTTTGTAATAAATTTGAGCAAGCTTAGAGTAAACAGACCTGCTTTGGAGTCCTCAAGGCTTTACTTCGGAGACAATAAACAAGCTTCAGAGTCATTAAACACTGCTTTAGAGTCACCTTTCTGAAGCATTAGAAGTTTAGAAAATCCAAATCTCTTTCTACAAAGGATTTTCGCAATTAAGAAGGCTTATTACCATTTTGGAGAATCTGAAGCAAACTAATCAGAACATCTAAAATCAATCAAGACATCATCTATTCACTTGTCTCTTCGGAATAACTGAAGAAGCAACTTTGGAACACCCATGACAAAACTGAACATTGAGAAAAGTCAATGACTTCTCAATGTTCAGTGACTGAGTAGCAGACCGATACCAGAACGCGGCAAAGTAAGACATTAGACAAAATGTAAGGTAAACAAAAATGTTTTTGAATGTTTGAATGTCGCTAAAGTCAGCAACGAAAAAATCTCTCTCAACCTATAAAAGAGAGATTCAAAAGCAAAAAGAAAATAACTACTTTTTGAAAATAATTGAATACTATTGAATACACAAAGAGCATTCAAAATCTTCCTTCATAGTTTAACTCCAATGGCTACATCTCTATCAAAACCTTTCAAAGCCAAAATTGCTTCTCAGTCAAGGAGTTCGAATCTTTCACTTTCACTCCTTATTCATTTACTAAAAGTTCAGAATTTTATGTACAAATCTGTCTAAGTAAGAGACAACAATCTGTACATTTCATTTTAGTATTTGATAAGACAAGTAGAGTGCTTAGTGTTTTTGTATTAAGATAAGCAAGTAGGGAACTTGCTGAAAGGGTATAAGTTTGTTGGTGAGCTTTGAAAACCAAC
>JAYJMB010079243.1:0-22247 GCA_036873735.1 Pouteria campechiana
AGGTGTCATCAATCGGTCGGACAGCTGCTCGGCTACAGCTAGATGGCTCCCTTTGATTTTCCATGGCCCAACACCAACCGAATTCAAAAGTTTTGTCCACTATTAGTAAGTCATTGATATGAGATATTATTAAAAAAAATATGTAAGACATATTCTCTCATTTCATCTCCTATATACTTCTATATTCCATTTGCTGAAGTATTTATTTTTTTTATGAATTGGGTATATCAGAGAAGAAAAATAATATACCATTTTCATCCACTACATCTCAATGCATTAGTCACGTGGTTATTTTTTTCATATATATATATGATATATCTTTTGTATACCTTAAATTACTAATATTTGTTTTTTAGTTATTACGGCATTAAAATTATGCAGACTACTTTGGGAGGCAGTGAGTATGGCGTTGTAGTGATAAGATCTAGCGCTGCGGTGCCAAACAAATGAGCATTAGAAGGCAGCAAAATTGGAGTAGCAGCACCCAAATAGAGCGCTGCAGCGACAGATAAAGGCAATACAGAATCCATGTTGCGGCCTGTAATTTCACGCCGCAACGTCATATTTGTGCAAAGAATATCTAGTGGCAGCGAGTTTCACGTCGGGGCCTGTCATTCTAGGCCGTGGCGTCATCTCAAGGAGTCCAGTTTGTGCAAAAAATCCAGGAGGCATCAAGTTTCACGCCGCCGCCTAGAAATATAAGAAGCGGCGTCAGACGTCCAAGCCGCGACGTGAATATTGTTCCTGCCAACAATGTAAAGTCGAAATACTTCATGTCGCGGCGTCAAGTTCGTGCAAAGATTCAAGGTGGGTAGCAGGTTTCACGCCCCGGCCTGAAACATCAGGCCTCGACGGATATTGTTAGGCAAAGAGACAGCAGGTTTTCACGCCGCGGCTTCAAATTTCACGTCGCGGCGTGAAACTCACTTTCCCCCTTTAATCACTTCATTGTTCGTGCCTCCCCATTCCAAACCTTTGCACCCTATTCCTCCTCTCCTTCTACCCTTTTTCCTTCTCTTACAAACCCATACCTTCTCAACCTAAACGACATCTTCCAATCAACCACGCCACTTAAACCTCAACAAACATCCTCGTTTCCAAGAATCCCATCTTTTTCCCTGCTCCTCCTCTTCCATGGTCATGGTTCAAGGTTGGGGTTGAAGAGTTGCAAGGACACTTCTCGATTTCAGGTGCTACGTCATTCTCTTTGCTCCAATTTCTTTATTGTAATCCTATTGGTGGATCCCTAAAGCTTGGAGTTGAAGTTGGTGTTTGGAATGAAATAGTTTGTTGGATTCTTATAGCTTAACAGATTTTGGCATGGCGCTTGAGGATCTTTTCTTGTCTTCATTAATTCACATTTTCCATAAGCTCTGATTTTAAATCTTTTATATGATTTTGGGAAGAAATCAAAGGAGATTATAGATCGTTAATGGAAATCAATATATGCTTTAAAAGATGTTGTGGAAAGAATGTAAGGGGACCTTCAAGCTGCCCCATCGTTGAAAACCTGATAGTAATATGTTCGAGCATCACACCTATCACACCGCCGTGGAATTCAACAGGTTTATGAGGAGGTCAACGTGGAACCTGCAAAAACAAGTCTCGTTTAATGCCATGGGTCGCGCCCTTCTACCACACCCACATTTGTGAGTGACAAGGCAGCTGAAAGATTTCGGAAGTTGATAGTTGAGAGACAATACATTTCGATAAGGGGCTTTGACGATCCCTACTCTCCTTATAATGATGTAATTGAGGCATGTGTTTGCGAAAAATTTGCATTGTAGCCAGGTGCTGCTCTTGTTCCCATTATATGCAATGGAAAATATTGTCAATATAAATTATTTTTAATGCCATGCAGCCCTGTTGTGCTCTGCACACAGCGCTGTTGCACTGATCACGCTTGCCACAAATTGCCCATGCAGCACTGCTGAATTGATCTCCTAGTGCTGCTGCGCTGATCTTGCTATCCCAATCTGCATACATGAAGAAATTGCAGCATTGCAGTAATACCTCTTTGGCGCTGCAATGCTACACTTGTTGCCTATTGTTTCACGAGCTGATTTTTTATGGAATTGCAAAGCAAATTCCAATCTTCCTTTCCATTCCACATGAATCGTGATTGGCTGTGGTGGTCTATGGATGTCCAGACACTCCTAGTTACACTCATTTGCCACACTATGCAGAAAATGTGTGGCACAAAAGGTTGAAGAAAGACGGCTTTATTGTGAAGGTAGGTTGGCTAATTGTGGATTCTTGAGACCTCGCCCTCAAAGGGGCTAACAAGTACCTGCAAGATTCAATCACATCGATGAGGAAGATTCGTCAAAAGCAGGTGGCTGGGCCAAGGAGATCTGGAAGGGGGACTACAGCACCAGCTAATGGAGAAAACAATCTAACAATAGGCCTGCTACATGTGAACGAGCGGAATGACGGGTGGAAAGAAACATGCTTGAGGATACTCAAGAGCATTTATAGCTCTACTAGCCATTCATTTGCGCATGATCAAGAGATTCTTGTTGCTTTGAAGGAAAAGATTTACAACTTAAGGGAGATTCAAGAGCATTGCAAGTCATCTATTAAGTTCAAGAAGGATGAGGCACTTTGTTGGTGTTCAGGCATTGGATTTTAAGCTGTCATTTGGTGAGATGGAAGTGTTAATCGAGGGTGCAAATATCATATTTTTTATTTTGATATCAAGCGCCACAATATTTCGTTAGATGACAACTTTGGTCCACTTTTTTTTTGGCTTGGAAAAAATATGTTTCAAGGATGATCGTGACCAAAATTGTTGCAAGAGGTATAATGGGCCATATTTCACCTGATCTGTTTTCCAGGAACTTTGGAAGTACCTCCTGCAAGTCATATGTTTATAGCCATTACAACAAAATCTCGTATTTGGAATGAGCATTTTCATTCCAATTGAAAATAATATCATTGTTTCAACAACATTTGCAATGCTAAAATTTCCTTGAAGGTTGGTTCCAACACAATTGTGGAGAAAGTATATAAAAATGAAAACTTAAATCGTCCACAACATTAGGTTTATTGCAACGAACAAATACGTTGTAAGAAGTTCAAATTTGCAATGATAATTACTCACCTAAAATATGGGTTTATATTTCAATGATGAAGTATCTAAAATATGGTTTTATATCTCAACGATGAAGTATGGTTGCAATAAATCTAATCTTAAATTCAATCCAGATTCTAGGCATGAATACAGTCCTTGCAAAAAATGATAAATTTCATTGCAAATTCTAATACCCTGTTCCATCAAATAGAAACAATGTTGCATCATTGCAACTCACCTGTTATATTAATCTAAAATCAAATGCAAATGAAGAATAAACAAAAATTTGCCAATTCAAATATTGGCGTACACCCAAATTTACATAATCATAATTGAGGGTATAATCCATAATTTCCAACCTATTATCCATTACAACATAAGAATTCAAGTCCATTCATAATAGTTCCAACGTCTAACCAAATTGTCTTATATTGGTTGTTAAAATAAAAAGTTCTAAATGCCCTATTTTTAGATAAATTTGAACATTGGTGTTCTATGATCAGATGTCAGTGCTCTTGCTCCCAATGCTTGTTGAAGCTGCAATTCCAAGGGCCCTGTCCAGAAATGACAAAATCCTATAAGTGCACAATGATATGTAAAAGTATGAATATAAAAGGCTAACTATCATCTCTACAATTTGCATATAAATTAGCATTATTGATCATTTCTATCACATACAATCTGAATTATTTTTTGCTATTTTTCATTTACTATTTTTTGTCCTTATTTTAAATAGTCATCTATGGCATTCTATGGTAGACTAATAGATCTCAATCGCAACTCTTTATTGATTCACAATGCCATAAGTCAACTCATCATTTTAGGTAATGCATCGACTTAAAAATAAAAAGCTATTTGGCATGCTAAATCACCCATCCCAGAAAGCAAACCATACATAACTAATAGGCATCTTAAAAATATTTTAAAAGTTATAGAATTAAAAAATCAAATAAAAGCTATTTGTCATACGAAATCACCCATTTCTTATTCTTATTTTTATTATTGTAAATCACAGTAACATCAATAAATAAAGGTTCATTCTTCTATTTGCAAGTAAATATATTTGAATATATAAAATAACTAGGAAATTTTGTTTAGAGAATTACAAGCAAAAATAAATTATCACTGCATCTAACAAATAAATTAATGCATAATGATAAGGGCTTATATGCTGAGATTTTTTACATTTGAACTATAGTTTGAGCTTCATAGGATATTTAATTGAATCATTTCATTGTTTGGTGATTTTGTAAACATGATAGCAAGATTTTGATAATATTTTTCTGCTTACATGTGTAGACACTGCCAACAAAGTTTGTATATGCTTGATGACCCTATTCAAAGTAAATTTTTCACAACCAACACTAAACCAATAATGAGCCAAATGCAATTACTCAAATGCACTAGATGCAGCCATTTTTAATTGGCTATATTTGACGGGGGTCAAATGCAACCATTTCAGTTAGTTGCATCTGGTCCCCCCTCAAATGCAGTCAACTGCAAGTTGGTTGCGTTTGGCCTAAACTAGATGAAGTCATTCTCAAATGGTTGTATCTAACCCATTTTTTTTCAATTTCTACATTAAAAATTAAAAAATAACCCAAAAGCACATAGTTTATATATTTTAAAGTATAGTAATTTGTTAAATATTTATTTTTGAAACCATTTTAAAATTATTAAGCCCAATTATATTATATATAATTTAATATATTAAAGTATATTATATTATTTAAACATAAAATATATTTTTATGATATAAAAAAGATTGTGTAACATTATTTATATTAAAATTTTAAATTATAAGATTTTAACAATATATGGCTTAATAGATTATCTATAAAGATATTTTAAAAAAATGGGCCAGATGCGGCTATTTTCAAAATGGCTACATCTGGCCCATTTTTCTTTTAATTTCTACATTAAAAATTAAAAAATAACCTAAAGGCATGTGTTTTATGTATTTTAAATCATATATATTTTTTAAATATTTATTTTTGAAACTATTTTGAGACCATTAAGCCCAATTACATTATATATAATATAATATATTAAAGTATATATTATTATTTAAATATAAAATATATTTTTAATGATATATAAAGGATTGTAAAATATTATTTATATTAAATCTTTAATATTATGTGGCTTAATATATTATTTATAAAGATATTTTTAAAAAAAAGAAAAATGGGCCAGATCCAGCCATTTTGAAAACAGTCGCATCTGGTCCCCCTTAGATGCGGCCATTTGTCCCCCTCAGATGCGGTAATTTTGAAAAATGGCCGCATTTGAGGGGGACCAGATGCAGTCATTTTCAAAATGACCACATCTAGCCCATTTTTTTTAATTTCTATAATAAAAAAATTAAAAAAATAACCCAAAGGCATGTATTTTATGTATTTTAAATCACAATAATTTGTTAAATATTTATTTTTGAAACCATTTTGAGATCGTTAAGCCCAATTACATTATATAAAATTTAATATATTAAATTATATATTATTATTTAAATAGAAAATACATTTTTTAATGATATAAAAGGGATTGTATAACATTATTTATATTAAATCTTTAAATTATAAGATTTTAATAATATATAACTTAATAGATTATTTATAAAGATATTTTTTAAAAAAATAGGACTAGATGTAGCCATTTTGAAAACGGTCGCATCTGAGGGGGCCACATGCAGCCGTTTTCAAAATGGCTGCATCTGACCCATTTTTTTTAAATTTCTACATTAAAAAAATTAAAACATTATATAAAAGCATGTATTTTATGTATTTTAAATCATAGTAATTTATTAAATATTTATTTTTAAAACCATTTTGATATCATTAATCTCAATTATATTATATATAATTTAATATATTAAAGTGTATATTATTATTTAAACATAAAATATGCTTTTTAATGATATAAAAAGGATTGTATAACATTATTTATATTAAATCTTTAAATTATAAGATTTTAATAATATATGACTTAATAGATTATTTTTAAAGATATTTAAAACAAAAGGGGCCAGATGCGGCCATTTTCATCTAAGGGGGACCAGATGCAGCTATTTTCAAAATGGCCGCATCTAACCCATTTTTTTCTTAATTTCTACATTAAAAATTAAAAAATAACCCAAAGGCATGTGTCTTATGTATTTTAAATCATAGTAATTTGTTAAATATTTATTTTTGAAACCATTTTAAGATCGTTAAGCCCAATTATATTATATATTGTTAGGGAACTCTAACAGATATATTAATTATTGAGCTGGTAACTCGCCATGTCAGACTACTACTTTATCAGGATCTCCTCGAATCCCATGAAATCCGAATTTAGAATATGTATCTTCAGAGATTCCTCTCCTAAATAAACTTCTTAGTTCGACCTACGTACAGATCCGTAAGACTCCCGACTACGCACCCCTGCTCATCTATAAATACAACCAGGTATGCATCCCTAAGGCAACTCTCTCATTACTATCCCATCTTCTCTCAAAGAGTCCCATTTACTAACTTGAGCGTCCGAGTGTTCACGCCAGGAACACCCCCGACGTTCTTTGATTCGTGTTCTAGTCTTGCAGGAATCAAGGAGGGAATATCTTAAAAGCTACATCAGCATTCTGTTTGGGAATGACCCAAACATTGGCACCGTCTGTGGAAAGCGTTTCAAAAAGTCCAAAAAGATGTCAGATGACATTATAAATAACACAAACAATGCTTCCTCTCTCCCTACTGTTGTCAACAATACGCCGTCCACGTTGAACTAGAACAACGTAGTGCCACCGCTTAAAGACCTGTTGACTCAGCCCAGCCCAACAAGTCAACAGGCGATGCAGCACATGATGCATGAGATGATGTAGTAGATGATGCAATAATTAATGCAGCAATAAGGGAACAATCTAGGTGGACCCCCTGCCGCGAAAGCTCTCTTGCCACCGCCTCATCCCCAGCATTAGAGAGGTCCGACAACACACAGACCCAGAGATCCCGACGGAGCTGGTGTCCATCTCACCGCTCCTTCGTTTAGAGCACTGCTGCCTAATGTGCATAGACCACATCCACCAAATGTTGAAAACATGCCAGTCATGGGCGTTCCAGCCGGCAACCCAGCAAACACCGTCCATACCATCTTGGAGCCAACTCAGAGGGAAGTCGACTACATCCAAGAAAGAGAAGCATCTTTGCACCCCAAAATAAGAAAACTCCCTGAAGATGATGCCACAAAACTGGAAAGACGAAACACTTAAGGATGGCCAGAGAAGCAAGCATCAGCAAAATGTTCCCCTTTTAGCCCAAAAATCCTGGAGGAGCCTATTCCCAAAGGATTCAAAATGCCATCTTTAGAAGCTTTCGATGGCACCATGGACCCCGACAATCATCTCGCCAGATACGATGGTCAAATGACCCTCGTAAAGGTCTCCGACGCAATTAAATGCCGTGCATTCCCGCCGACACTTAAAGGAGCAGCACTGTCCTAGTATCAAACTTTGGCACCAGAATCCATCAAATCCTTCAGTGATCTAGAGGAACGCTTCCGAATATGCTTTATAGCTCAATGGAGGTAGAAAAGAACTGTGAAATCTTTGATAATGGTGAAACAAAGGGAAAGCGAGACCCTCCGCGAATATGTGAATAGATTTAATCGGTACTCATTAGATGTGAAAAAGCTAGACCATAATATTGCGACAGCAGCACTCCAAAGTGGAATTGCAGACCCGAAGGTCAAATACTAGCTACATCTATGGTCCCCGAGAGAATATTCAGAGTTCTTGGAAATGCTGAATTGACACATAGATGCATATGAAAGCACCAGAGAAGAAGATATTAAAAGATGGCGGAGCCGGTCGCGATCCCTGCCATCACGGCGAGAGGGAAGCCATTATCGACGCAACCATGGATCCGGGCAAACATCTTCTGCTCACGGATCCGAAAGAAGTAGACCGATGGCAACAAATAGAGACACTCCCAGACACACTCTTAACTGCTCCACCACCCACATCCTCCACAAAATCCAGAGACAGGGGTACCAGGTCTCCTCGCCACCAAAGATCAAAAGAAGAAGTCATCTGGATCGAAATAAATACTGCCTATTCCACAAAGACATTGGCCACGATACAAATGAATGTCGCATCTTAAAAGAAGAAATTGAGAAACTCATCAAAAGAGGGAAGTTACTACAATATGTGGCCGATGATCCCAGAAAAGCAGAGGACAAATATCAAAGGGGTAGGGGGCGAGAAGAGAGAGAAAGAGACCCTGCAACGGAAGATAATCAACTCACAGCCGGAACCATCAATGTCAGATTAGGTGGCCCAGTAAACCATCCCCCTACTCAAGTAAGCACGGTGGAAAGTAGCCCCAAAAGAAAAAGAAAAGAAGAAGACTTCCTACTTATCTTCTCACAAGAAGATATACCGAATGGAGCAGATCCCCAGAATAACACGGTGGTTATATCAGCAGTCATTCGGAACTACTACATGAAAATAATCATGGTTGACAACGGTTCCTCAGCAAATATCCCCTTCCACCATTGTTTTGAAAATATGGGGATCTCAAAGAAAGCACTATAACCTTATGTAGGGCGATTAACCGGCTTCACAGGAGATGGTGTCTTTCTAGAAGAAATCATCAACCTCCCATTTACGATGGGAGATGATCCAGAAAAAATAACAGTACACCTAGATTTTCTAGTAGTCGACATCCTATTACCTTACAATTCCATATTGGGATGTCCAGGCCTCAATAAAATGAAAGTTGTCGTGTCTACTTACACCTTGCAGTTAAGTTTTCAGTCAGAAAAGGGGTTGGCATAGCCAGAAGCAACAGGAAGATCGCCCAAGAATGTTACAAAATTTCAATGAAGGATGGAATGTCAAGAAGTATGCAGATAGACACCATGGACAATAGGGATGAGCAACAAGTCATCCATAACGAATCGATAGAACCTCTGGTCATGGTCCTATTGACGAAAGGATCCAAAGATAAGACTATTCAAATCAGCTCTGCCCTAAAATCACCACTAAGAGAAGAGCTGGTCAATCTGCTAAGGGAGAATACCGATGTCTTTGCATAGGAACCCTCAGATATGCCCAGAATAGACCCATCAATCACCTCCTACAAACTAGCGGTCGATGACAACCATAAACAAGTGAGGCAAAAGAAGCGACTCTTTTCCCCAAAAAAGAAGAAAGCCATTGCAATAGAAGTGAACAAACTCCTCAAAGCAGGATTCATCAGGCCCATACATTATCCGGAATGGCTAGCCAACGTGGTAATGATGAAGAAGGCAAATGGCAAATGGCGCATGTGCGTAGATTTTACAATGTTAAACAAGCTTGCCCGAAGGATAGTTACCCTCTCTCCAACATCGACCAGCTAGTAGACTCCACATCAAGTTATGAACTACTTTCCTTTGTGGACACATTCTCCGGATATCATCAAATCCAGATGCACAAACCGGACCAAGAAAAAATCAGCCTTCATCACAGATGTAGGAACATTCTGTTACAAGGTACTGCCATTCAGTTTGAAGAATACAGGGGCAACCTATCAGAGGATGATAAATAGTGTATTCAAACATTAACTAAAAAGAAATATGGAAGCATATGTCAACAACATGGTGGTCAAAAGCAAAATCAAAACACACCACGTTCAAGACTTGAAATTAACCTTCAAAACCCTCTGAGATCACAAAATGAAGTTATACCCCCAAAAGTGGGCCTTTGGAGTAGAATCAGGAAAGCTGCTAAGCTTCTTAATATCCCAGAGAGACAATCCAGAAAAAATTCAAGCCATCCAAGACATAGCAACGCCTAATAATATTAAAGATCTTCAACGACTGACCGGGAGGTTAGCAGCGCTCAACAGGTTCCTCTCAAAGTCCATAGAAAGAAGCCTCCCATTCTTCAAAGCTCTCCGCAGAGAAGCAACTGCGGATCCAGGCAAAGAAGAAATAAGCTCAGAGACAGGGGAAGCCTTCGAAGAACTCAAAGTATATCTTGCCTCCCTCCCTTTACTAAGTGCCCCCAAAAGGGGAGAAACTCTTTTCCTCTATCTTACAGCAGGGTCCGAGACTATTGGAGCTATTTTATTTAGAGAAGAAGGTCGGCAGCAAAAGCCCATATACTATGTTAGCAAGATCCTGCGAAGAGCTGAAGTCAGATATCCCACTATGGAGAAAATTGTTTACGCACTCATAATTATGGCAAGGAAGCTTCGACCCTACTTTCAGGGACACCGAATCCAAGTCTACATAGAGCAGCCACTAAAACAACTCCTCTAAGAGATGGAACTCTTTGGTCGTTTCATCAAATGGTCCATAGAGCTCAGTGAATTCGACATCAAATTTATACCTAGGACTGCAATCAAGGGACAAATCCTGGCAAATTTCATCATAGAATGCATCAACAAAACGGAAGAACCCTAAAGGGCATCAGATTCATCAGAGGACACTCCCCTAGAAGCCACACCTCCTTCCCAAAAATCATTAGTCCCAAAGCAAAAAGACCCAGTGACAGATCCGGAATTGAAGCTATATGTAGATGGCTCCACTTCCAAAGAAGGCGCAGGAGCAGGACGCGTACTACAAAGCCCGGAGGGAAACCGAATCGAATATGTAATACGATTCGACTTTCCCACCACCAACAATGAGCCGAATACAAAGCTTTGATGGCAGGACTCAGGCTAGCACAAAGGCTTAAAATTCACAATTTAACTATCCACAGCGACTCTCAGCTTGTTGTGAAGCAGCTCTTCGGAGAATATGAAGCTAAGGAACCATTGATGAAACAATACCTCTCTGCAGCCAAAATTATAATAGAACGGATCCGCAACACCAAAGTCCTCCAAGTGCCAAGGGAGAAGAATAAGCATGCCGATGTATTGTCAAAACTAATCACAACAACTTCTTTCTTCCCTCAAAGAACCATACTGATCAAACATCTCATGGCACTGAGTATCCCAGAGGCTAAAGAAATGACAGTAGAAGATTTAGGGGCATCCTGGATGGACCCCATCCACGCCTACCTAAGAAAAAGAGAAAAGCCAACGAATCCACTAGAGGCCAAAAAGTTGATGCGCTTCACAGTCAAATTTGTATATCTGAATAATAATCTGTAAAGAAAAGGACACTCACACCCATACCTTCAGTGTGTCTCCACTGAACAAGGCCAAGAAATCCTGAAGATGATACATGAGGGAGAATATTCAAATCATATAGGCGCAAAGACCCTGGCTTTTAAGACAGTAAGATAGGGATAATATTGGCCAACCATGGTGGCAGATTCAAAGGAATACGTGAAAAAATGCAATAATTGCCAAAAGCACGTAAGCATTTCCTATCTTCCAGCAACAAAACTATGCATCATTAGCACCCCTTGGCCCTTCTATCAGTGGCGGATGGACATTCTTGGCCCATTCCCACTGGTAGTAGGAAGAAAAAAGTACATATTCATTGTTATTGATTACTTTATGAAGTGGGCAGAAGCCAAAGCCACCAGGTCCATCTCCACAAAGCAAGCAGAAAATTTCCTTATGAGAAATATCATGTGGAGATTCAGGGTCCTCGGGATACTTATCACTAATAATGGAACCCAATTCGGAAGCAAGCCATTCAAATCCTTCTACAGAACACATGGAATCCAGCAGAAACTTTCCTCAATAGCACTTCCTCAGACGAATGGGCTGGTAGAGGCTACAAATAAAAACATCATTACGGGCCTAACCTAAGGAAAAAAATAGAAGGCTCCGGAATCAATTAGTACCAAGAGCTACCAAAAATACTATGGGCCCTAAGGACAACACCTAAAAGATCCACGGGTGAAACTCCATTCATGTTGACATACGGATCTGAGGCCATAATACCCGTAGAGCTCAAAATACCCTCCGCTAGAATAGAAAACTTCAACCTGCAAACCAATAAGGAGGCACTGGAAACTAATTTGGACCTATTTGAAGAAACAAGGATCAATGCTCAAGCCAAGATAGCAAGGCAACAGATACAAGTCAAACAATACCATGACCGAAAGGTCAGAAAAAGAAGTTTCAAGGAAAGAGATCTAGTCCTTCGAGAAGCCTCGATAAGCAACCCTATCCATACAAAGGAAAAGCTTGCACCTTCCTGGGAAGGACCCTACAGAGTTAAAGAAGTTATAGAAAATGGGCTTACCAACTCCAAAGGCTTAATAGAAAAGACATCCCACGAACCTGGAATGTTGAACATCTGAGAAGGTACTATTAGTAGAAATTATCAATAATGCTTATTTATTTTGTTTATATTATTGTATGATTTTTTAGCAATAAATATCTCTTTTATGCAAAAGATCAGAAAGATATTTTCTAAAAACACAGAGGAAATGGAACCGACGAGAAAAAAGTTCCGCAGAACAAAACCTTCTAACCTTAAAAAAGGTTATCCCGCCCATCGGTTCTGCAAAAATGAAACCGACGAGAAAAAAAGTTCCACATAATGGAACCTTCAAACCTTAGAAAAGGTTGTCCCACCCATCGGTTCCGCAGAAACAGAACCGATAAGAAAAAAGTTTCACAGAACAGAACCTTCAAACCTTAGAAAAGGTTGTCTCGCTCATCGGTCCCGCAGAAACGGAACCAATGAGAAAGAAGTTCCGTAGAACGGAACCTTCAAACCTTAGAAAAGGTTGTCCCGCCCATTGATCCCACAGAAACGGAACCAATGAGAAAGAAGTTCCGCAGAAACGGAACCAAAAAGAACGGATTCCGCAGAATGGAACCTTCCAACCTTAGAAAAGATCACACCTGGGATCTGAAGAAGGATTCCGTACACAAAAAATATTGAGAGAAAAGTAAAATTTATATTTCACTTTGCCAAATGGCTAAAAAAGTTACAAATCCTCCCCATCCTGCAAAATATCATCTAAGTCAAGACTGAAGAATTTCCTAGCTACCTTCCTCTTATAGGACTCAAAAGACTGTTTACAACAAGTCACTACATGATGAAGGAGCAACTCCTGGCACTCCAGCTTTTCAAGCAACTGTTCCAATCACTGTTGATGGGCCTAAGAAAGAGTGGCAACATGTCTTTCCTTCAACAATGCAATCTTTCGTTGCAAAGCTGCCTCTCTACCTTCCAGAGCGACTACCTGTTCATGAAGCTTCTTCTCCCATTTGGTGAACTCGGACTGAACGCGAGCGAGACACTTCACTTTCGACTTTCTTATGAAAAAGGCGCGATCATGATCAATCCGCAGTTGAGACAGAGCAACCTCTGCGTACCACAACTTTGACTCCGCAGCCACACATTCTACTCTTAGAAGATCTTCATTGGCTCAAAGAGTGGAAGCAGTCTCCTTTAAGTCTTGGAAGCGATTCTTTTCTTCTTCCAGATCTTCTTTCAAAGCTACAGATTCCGCGATCACTCGGTCCCAGTCATTCTTTAAGAGCTGGTGCTCCTGACACTAGTTGTCCACTTCCTCTTCAGCCTCCTCCAAGCGCTTGGTCTGGATCTGCAATTCATCACCAGTAGGACCGAGCTGCTTCATGACAAGCCGCATCCGATCGATGAAGCTTTGCCGCTCAAGGGAATGGCGAATCACTCCCAAAGAGGATTCTTTGAGAAAATCCTCCCAGGGCATATCCAGATAAAAGGACCGCTCCGCAAAACAAGCTAGCTTGGTGACGAAAGTGGCAGCCAACCGAGAATTCTCTAACAGAGAAGTAATCGGTCTGGCAGCCCTCGGAGCCACACTAATGGGTGTTGAAGGCCGAGAAGAAGTTCGACTCGCCGGAGCAGCCATCTCTTGAGAAGAGGCAGAACCAGGGTCAAAAATAAGACGACTAGTGCTAGAAGCTTCACTGCAAAGACGCTGAGCGAGTGGAGTTAGACTCGGACCCATACATGGGCGTTTCATTGCACAAGCCAACCGGTCGGACGAAAACAAGCTTATACGAACAAAAAGAAGTCAGATATGATCTAAAAAAAATCTCTCTTACCAGCAAAAGTAGAGGAAGACGACCGCGATCCTGCAACGGCACCCAGAACCGTTGATGCCGACGTAAAGGAAGCAGGCATAATCGTAGCCGCCCTAGTTGGTATAACTAGTTCCAGAATGACAGGAACTGCATCAACTATAATAAATGGGCTCAAAGTAATTAGAACCGTTGCAACTGAGGTCAGGGAAACGGGATCAATAGGGTCCGCTAGAACAAACGAGGTAGCTAGAGACACAGATTCGATAATTACAGAAGTAGAAAAAGAATAGGAAGTACTCTTCAAAGCGGTCCTAGACACAAAAGGCACTCTGGCCAAAAAAGGAGCAGAAGTGGAAGAAACAAAAGTGGAAGGAGCAAAAGAGGAAGCAAAAGTAGGAGCAGAAGTTAGATAATTTACTCCTCCTAGACAAATGTCAAAATCCATACCAGAGCGAACGCACTCCTCCAACTCCTGTCGAACACAAAGAGTTAGAGGATGGACGATATCGCCTGGAAGGACGGATTCTTCAGAGGAAGAATGGGAGGGACTACTTTCAAAGGACATAACAAAAGGACCCGCCCTAGGAGAACTAACGACATTAATCGGTTCTAGTTGGACTGAGGGTCCCATAGTCTCCTCTTTTGACTGCCTTTCAAGCAGCTCCTAATGATCAGACGATTCCACTTGTGCCTTCCTATGGACTCCGAGAGAATTATGGCCAGAATCAGAAGGAAAAGGATCTGATGAGAGGGAAGAAGTATTACCTCTTCACTTCCAAGCAACGGCCTTAACCTTCTTTCTCCGGGATGGTTCCGCTTCACTCCCAGAGGGAGCCGCGGCAACCACGGAACCCTACACCCACCAAGACCGACCTCCACTAGACCAAGGAATGAGGTCATACTCTTGCTCTATGGTAAGCCTAAGGTTCGGGAACAGAAAGGGTAAAGAAGTTAAGGAAGGAATGGATTCAAGAGCGACAACCTTCTGACCCGGGAAGCCGCATGGATAATCCGCTTGACGGCAATGATCAGCCAAAACTATGACATCTACAGAAAGGGTACTAATAGTCATTAATCGGTACCTAATGAGATACAAACTGAACCATTCCAGAAGGGGAAAGACACAAGAGGGATAAACCGAGCTGGTCATCCAAACGGAAGGAAAGGAAAGGTCTTCACTAAACTTAACCCAGGCCCAATGGCTCTTCCACTTGTCATCAGGATTAGTGACGCTAGCAAAGAGCTTAAGCCAAGGAGTACGAGGAAGAAGATAATAAGAAGAAGAAGAATGGAGAGCTTTACTCAAGTTAAAAATGGAGGGAAACATTTCGAAGGAGAAGACAAATATCTCCCCAAGCTAGTGAACCCAACAACAAAAAGACATAACATAACGCCAGCTATTCAGGACTAATTAACCCAGAGAGATGTTATAGCTATGGAGAATAGAAGAAATGAAATGGTGATGATCTAAACGAAAACCAGCCTTGAGCGAACCCAAGGAAACAGACACATAACCCTCCCGCGGATGCCATGGAAGGGCAGAAGAGTCTGAAAATTCCCAGCTTATGGTGAAAGGAAGAGGATAAAGCCTAAAGGCCGCCATAACAGCCTCAGAAACTCTAGGAAAAGACTTCTCGGCAGTCATTAAGAATAGAGAAGAATGAAAAAATGAAGAAGACGAAGAAGGAGAAGAAAAATGATTACCTCGACAAAGAAGACGAAAATGATGAGCCTTTTCCTCACAGCGGTGTCTTAATAAAAGCTTTCTGCAAAACCGCCTAGGGTTTCGTAGAAAACCAAAAAACATACAGGCAAACCAAAAGAGGAACATGTCGGTTTCTTGCGTATACCAGAAACCAGCCGTCTTCAAATCAAATCACATTTATGGCTCTGCCACATGAACAAGGAAGAGCAACCGGCATAAGTGCAGTGAGGATAATTATTTTAAGATTCAAAAACAAATTAAAAAGCCTACCAAAGGACAAAAGAAAAAATCGCCTTTCCAGATTCTTCGGAGAGACTGCTCAAAAATCCGACGAGGGTCCTGGGATAAAAATGGATCCCAACCTTTCTGGATCCATCACAACACCCCAATTCTGAAACTTTCCAAAATCCAAAGTGAGATTCTCTAGCGGCGAGACCGATTTGAGAAGCGGATCCGTTGATATGAAAAGCGGACCCGCCAAAATCTTTTTAACAATCCAACCATTGGACAGATCCGCAGGAAGATGCATACTTTAACAATCCAACCATTGGACAGATCCGCAGGAAGATGCATATTTTTACAAATAACTCACATATGAAACTCAAAAGAGAAAGCACATCGATAATTATCGAGCTGGCAACTCGCCACGTCAGACTACTACTTTATAGGGATCTCCTTGGATCCCACGAAATTCGAATTTAGTATCTTCAGAAATTCCTCTCCTAAATAAATTTCTTAGTTCGACCTATGTACAGATCCGTAAGACTCCCAGCTACTCACCCCTGCCCATCTATAAATACAACCAGGTATGCATCACTGAGGCAACTCTCTCATTACTATCCCATCTTCCCTCAAAGAGTCTCGTTTACTAACTTGAGCGTCGAAGTGTTCACACCGGGAACACCCCCGGCGTTCTTTGATTCGTGTTCTAGTCTTGTAGGAATCAAGGAGGGAAGATATCAAAAGCTACGTCAACATTCCGTTTGGAAACGACCCAAACGTATATATTTTAAATCATAGTAATTTGTTAAATATTTATTTTTGAAACGATTTTGAGATCGTTGAAGCCAATTACATTATATATAATTTAATATATTAAATTATATATTATTATTTAAATATAAAATGTATTTTTTAATGATATAAAAAGGATTGTATAACATTATTTATATTAAATCTTTAAATTATAAGATTTTAACAATATATGGCTTAATAGATTATTTATAAAGATATTTAAAAAAAAGGACCCGATACAGTCGTTTTGAAAATGGTCACATCCAGTCCCCCTCAGATGTGACCATTTTTTAAAATGGCTACATCCGGCCCCTTTTTTTATTTCTAAGTTAAAAAAATTTTAAAATAACTTAAAGGCATGTGTTTTATGTATTTTAAATCATAGTAATTTGTTAAATATTTATTTGTGAAACCATTTTGAGATCGTTAAGCCTAATTATATTATATATAATTTAATATATTAAAGTATAAATTATTATTTAAACATAAAATATGTTTTTTAATGATATTAAAAGGATTGTATAACATTATTTATATTAAAATTTTAAATTATAAGATTTTAATATTATATGACTTAATAGATTATTTATAAAGATATTTAAAAAAAAAGGGCTATATGCAGCCATTTTGAAAATGGTCGCATCTGAGGGGGACCAAATGCAGTCGTTTTCAAAATGGCCGCTTCTGGCCCATTTTTTTTATTTCTACATTAAAAAGAATTAAAAAATAACCAAAAGGCATGCCTTTTATGTATTTTAAATCATATTAACTTGTTAAATATTTATTTTTGAAATCATTTTGAGATCATTAAGTTTAATTACATTATACATAATTTAATATATTAAAGTATATATTATTATTTAAATATAAAATATATTTTTTAATAATATAAAAAGGATGTATAATATTATTTATATTCAATCTTCAAATTATAAGATTTTAACAATATATGGCTTAATAGATTATTTATAAAGACATTTAAAAAAAAAACAGGCTAGATGCAGCCATGTTGAAAACTGCCACATCTTGTCCCCCTCAATTGCAGTCATTTTGCTGCCATTTTTAAAATGGCCACATTTGACCCGTTTTTTCTTTTTAATTTCAACATTAAAAAATTAAAAAATAACCCAAAGGCATATGTTTTATATTTGTTTTAAATCATAGTAATTTATTAAATATTTATTTTTGAAACCATTTTGAGATCCTTAAGCCCAATTACATTATATATATTTAATATATTAAAGTATATATATTATTATTTAAACATAAAATACATTTTTAATGATATAAAAAGGATTGTATAATATTATTTATATTAAATTTTTAAATTATAAGATTTTAAGAATGTATGGCTTGATAGATTATTTATAAAGATATTTTTTTAAAAAAAAAGGGTCATATGCAATTATTTTGAAAATGGCCGCATCTGAAGGGGATCATATGCGGCCGTTTTCAAAATGGTCGCATCTGACCAATTTTTTTTAATTTCTATATTAAAAAATTAAAAAATAACCCATAGGCATGTATTTTATGTATTTTAAATTACATATATATTTGTTGAATATTTATTTTTAAAACTATTTTGAGATCATTAAGCCCAATTAAATTATATATAATTTAATATATTAAAGTATATATTATTATTTAAACATAAAATATATTTTTTAATGATAGAAAAAGGATTATATAATATTATTTATATTAAATTTTTAAATTATAAGATTTTAACAATATATGACTTAATATATTATTTATAAAAATATTTAAAAAAAAGGCCAGATGCGATCATTTTGAAAACAGCCGCATCTGATTTCCCTCAGTTGCGGCCGCATGTAAGGGTGATCAGATGATGTCATTTTCAAAATGGCTACATCTGGCCTATTTTTTTTAATTTTTATATTAAAAAATTTTTAAAATAACCCAAAGGCTTATATTTTATGTTTTTTAAATCATATATATTTGTTAAATATTTATTTTTAAAACCATTTTGAGATGAAAAATCCTAATTACATTATATATATAATTTAATATATTAAAGTATATATTATTATTAAAACATAAAATATATTTTTTAATGATATAAAAAAGATTGTATAATATTATTTATATTAAATATTTAAATTATAAAATTTTAATAATATATAACTTAATAGATTATTTATGAAGATATTTGAGAAAAAAAACTAGCCAGATGGCGGTCGGAAGGGTATCCGTCCCTCTTGCTATTGCTTGGTGGTGGGAAGCACACCTAATGGGGGAAGATTCGGTCGGCAATGGGAAGGGAAGTGGAAGACAGCAGAACCCACCACGAAGGCAAGCCCGTACTCACGTAAACCTGATGTTGGGTGTCGCCGGCGTTAACTGTTTGGCTGGCAACTCGAAATCCTCGGATGGGATTTGAAAATAGATTATGTAGTTGCCTTCTGCTGCTCTTCGAATCGATGCTCAATTGGATAAATGTCGAAGATGAAGAAGAGCAACCCGTCATTTGGGAGAGAAAATGGATTTTAGGGCAATGATGGGTGGGAGAGAAAACGGATTTTGGGGCCGGGATGGGCATTCGTCCGGTGCTGATAGGGTACTTGCGGTACGGTAGCTGCGAGTGCAGGTGTGTCCAAGCGCACTCGCATAGGCGTGGGATGAAAATGCCCATGTATGCATGGTTAAATCTCAGCCATCAGCGCAGATCGAATGGTAGAGAGGCCACTTCTATTTTCCCTTATAGTAAAAGCAGTTTTATTGGAGTCTGAGAAAGTAGTTAAAGCACTATCAACAATAAATTTTCAAACAAAATAATAATCTATATTAATATGCCTAATTAATTCGAGTGTAAAATATTGAATTAACAGTCACGTAAACTGCATTAATATTATCACAAACCAATAAAGGAGGTGCACTCATTAATTAAGAGAGATTAAGGTCGCATAGAAAATAAGAAATCCATGCAATTTCCGCAATGACGATGCCATCAACCGGTATTCAGCATTAATGCTAAAGGTAGAAATACGAGTTAGCATTAGTAACACAATATAGAGACATGTAAATTTACCTAAGAATACGTAAAGAAAAATTCATGGTTAAATAATAAAGAGCACCAACAAGACTCTTTAGCTACTGTAGAAATAGAAGTAAGTTTACAATCTGCTATATTTGAAACATATAGAGAAATCTTGCTGAATAGAGTAATGCCACTCTATGTTAAGAAAGTAGTGTAAAAAGAAAGTAGTGTAAAGAGCTAGTATCCTTGAGAGAAAATTTTGTAGTGAGTTTAGAAATCAAGTGTGAAACAGTGGAAGGCCAATATCAAGAACAATTGTATGATCCAAGCAAATTAAGACAAGGGTTGTAGCAGGGCTGTGATTTGGGTTAGGTTAACTCAAACCTAAATTGTACCTACCCAAATTTTAGGCCAGTTTGGACTTTTTTTTTTTTTTTTGCTTGTTGCTAAGGTTGGGTTGGATTGATAAATGTAACTTGATTAGAAATTAAGTTTGAGTTGGATTAATGTTCAAGTAACTTGATTGACCTAAATAAGACCATTTTAATATATTTTTAAAAAATCTTGTTTAATCCTTAATCTATTTATTGTTGAAAATAAGGCTACAATTTTAAATTTTGACTTGAACTCCACTTTTTTTTTTTTTTTGAAAGTGATCCTTATCAAAGGCTTTCCTTTCAATACACTAACCCTTACACATTTGGTTTTAACATTGCTCTATCAAAGTCCATGTTATACACACACACGCACTATATATATATGTGTGTGTGTGTGTGTGTGTGTGTGTGTGTGTTATAAATAATTAGTATGTTAAACAATCAAATATATAAATAGGAAAGATGTCAACTTGAATTATTGAGTTAAACTTAACCCAAATTTAGAAGTTTGCATAGGGGTCGGGTTGAGCTCAATCTAATCTAATCTACTAATAAAGTTGAGTTGGGAATGATTGGTTAGTTAGAGAGTGTTAATAAGGAATGGAAATAACATCAGTAATACATACAGAGGATGATATTAAATGATTAAAATTATGGGCAGGCAAGGATTAGAAAAAACAAGATTGTTATGATAGCTAAATTTAGAATATGCCCTTAAGAAATGAAAATTTTCTTAGGAATCCTTTCCAATCAAATCAACTCCATGCAGCTTTTTGACTATTTATTATTTAATTTTTTTTGAAATAGCTTGGAATGGTACGATTCATTGTGGGATGATGAAACTGTAATACAAATGTTAAAATAAAAATTGTGTTAGGAAAAAGATCAGCCCACTGATGGGACTAGATCGGTTGACTGAGGGCCAAAAAACCTCTGAGTTTCTACTTGCCTTTAAAGACGAAGGCATTGAAGTCATTTGGATCTTTTGTAAAAAATAAAAAATAAAAAATGAGAGCATCTTAAAGAGCTCTAAAGCTTCAAACGTATTCCAAGAATCTCGTAAGCTAGTGAAACTCAAAACAAATGGTAGTTTTGAAGAGTTGACTAAGTGCCAGTGATTAGAACAAATCCTTATAAAATCTTCTCATGTGCTCTTGCATACCAACACATCCTTTATTATATATATATATATATATATATATATATATATATATTTCTCTTTAAATCCAACGAAGGCCTATGCCCTGCAATCATGCATAAGATTTCTCGTAATTGAGATTTGGAAATCTGAGAAGTAAATGATAAATCGCATGTTGTAAAATAGGCTTAAAGTGATGAGAATACACTCTTATAATGCATAAATGAGTCAAATGAGACATAAACACCAATATATGAGACTTAAGAATAACCAAAATAATATAGAAAATGATAAATATAAATAGAAAATGGAGATCATTTTTGGATTGCGAGATTATACTTCCTCGGCAAGGAATTCGTGGAAATGTAATTAGGTTGTCCAAATTGTGGGTTTATTTGGGGACTTGCAATTCACAAGATCCGAAAGCTCCTACTAATTCTCAACCCAAAGAGCTTGAGGCAAATCCCAGCTCTCCAACCATTAACGATTAATCTATTCCAAATAGCTTTGCGTCCATGTAACCTTCTTGAGGAAGAAAGTCTGACTTGTTCACACGTCTTTTGACAGTACATGATGCTTGCACTTAATCCAAACCGTTCATCTCGTTTAGAAGCCATGCGAGGTACACAAGACCATTAATATATGTATATATATACCTACCTAACAAGCCATGATCATCCAACTTCCTGGCAATCTCTTATATAATTGGAATGTATAATATATACAATAATGTCTGGTTTACTTCTTGTTATTCCTTTGAAATTAATAAACAAAGGGCTGGAATGTGTGATGTACAATAATGTCTGGTTTACTTCTTTTTATTCCTCTTGAAATTAATAAACAAGAGATAAATGGTTGTCACGTCTGCCTTCACACCACCCATAAATAGCACCACCTTCTTTCGCTCTCCATGCTCAAGAAGCCTTCCCAACTCTCTCTCTCTCTCTCTCTCTCTCTCTCTCTCTCTCTCTCTCTCTCTCTCTCTCTCTCGCTCTC
>JAYJMB010079265.1:7061-22232 GCA_036873735.1 Pouteria campechiana
CTCTCTCTCTCTCAAAAGAAGATCTCTCTTCTCTTCTCAAAATTTGGGTCTTTTATAGCCACTAGAATGCAACTGGCGTGGCGGAGCCTAGCGTTGCAGAACACAACTGGCGTGATGGAGCTTTAGTAGCCCTATAGAGTCTGGCATTGCAGAGCACAGCTAGCGTGGTGGAGCATTAATTGTGTGGATGAGCCTTGTGTTGTAGAGCACAGCTGGCATGGCAGAGCCTTGGTGGCATATTAGAACACCTCTTGGCATAGTAGAGTCACTGTGATATTGTAGAGTACCTTCTGGCATGGCGGAGCCATGGTGGAATGATAGAGTACCTCCTGACATGACGGAGCCATGGTGGTGTGGTAGAGCACCTTCTGGGGTGGTGGAGCCATGGTGGTGTGGCAGAGCCATGGTGACTTGGTAGAGCACCTTCTGGCATGACAGAGCCATGGTGGCGTGATAGAGCACCTCTTAGTATGGTAGAGTCATGGTGGCGTGGTAGAGAACCTCTTGGCGTGGTAAAGTCATGGTAGCGTGGTAAAGTCATGGTGGCGTGGTAGAGCACCTCTTGGTGTAATAGAGGCATGGTGGCATGGTAGAGCACCTTCTGGCATGGCAAAGCCATGGTGGTATAGTAGAGCACCTCTTGATGTGGTAGAGCCATAATGGTATGGTAGAGTACCTTCTAGCGTGGCAGAGCTATTGTGGTATGGTAGAGCACCTCCTGGCAAGGTAGAGTCATTATGGCATGGTAGAGCACCTCTTGGTATGGTAGAGCCATTGCGGCATGGTAGAGCACTTCCTAACATGACAGAGTTATAGCATGGTAGAGTACCTCCTGCAGTGGCAGAGCTATAGTGGCATGATAGAGCACCTCCTGGATTGGTAGAGCCAATGTGGCGTATTAGAGCACCTCTTAGAGTGGTGGAGCCATGGTGGCGTGGTAGAGTACCTCATGGCATGGTAGAGCCATAGTGGTGTGTTGGGGCTTTGGCTCCACTAGAATTTAAGCGAAGTATTTTTGGAGACATTAATTGCATTTTTAATTTGAATGGTCCAACCAAAAATTATTTATGTAGTCCATTAAAATACTAATTAAGTGTAGATCATTGCTAGCTAATCAACACATTGAATTGTTGATTATTTATCTCGATTCACTCTTAGTGTGATTTGTTTGAATCAATCCTAATATAAATCAATGGCATGTGATTTTAAGCTATCTAACTAATGCTCTTTGAGGGTAGATTATGCAGGTAATGGGTGGTAAACCGGGCAGATGATCTAATCTTGTGTCCCCATTATATCTTGGTTCTTAGTTTTCTAGATAGCTTTTTGCACGTATTAAAACATTTAGATTTATCCAGAGGGAGTTGGATTTACATCTAAAGTTTTGAACCAACACCATGCACCACTGGCATTTTGCAATGATGTGGACTTAGGTTAGCGGCATTCTTTTTTTTGGTGGGCCCATACATGGAGCGCTAAAATGTTCCCAAAAGCAAAGACGATCTCGAGCTTTACCTTACTTGTGTGCATGAAAGCAAACAAATTATCCGGATAGACATGTTGTACCAAAGCACGCAATTGCTTGCCCATGTTAAGAATTTCATTGAACCATACCAATTAAGTGGTCAGAAAAACAGAGCCATGCCATATGATGGAGAAATATTCAGCCCATTCATGCAAAGATGGCCTACACCAAGTAGCAACTGGTATTTTCAGGGTATGCAAATGTAGTGCATAAAATCTATCGCAGACAGCCACCCTTGGACAATTTTGGAAGTAAGACCTGAGATGACATTTCTGATGGCAGGCAGCCATTAGACTTGGCAGATGCCGAAAGAGAAATCCAGGCAACTTTTTGGAGTTTTAAGTCGAGGCATGGTGAGGCATGGTAGAGACGCTTTCATTGCTGAGTTGGCATTGTGGGGCCTAGTATTAGCGTAATGATGCATTTTCTTGATCAACATTGCTTTATTTAAACCCAGCTTTGTATGGCCTATAACCAGTTCTTCAGTTGGCGTGGCGGAGGTGTTTGAAGCCAGCGTGGTGGGGTTTTAAAAGAAGTCTTTCTTCCGTCAACATTGTGGGGTCTCTTTTTGCTTAAAAGCATAGTCTCTTACCAACATGGTGGGGCTTCTCTTTTTCGAGTACTAAAGACATTTTCTCAAAGAGTGTTGTCGACACTCTTTATTGTATGTGGGTTCATCCTCTGTTATTCTTTACTGATAGCAATTTTGTCGAAGTACTTTTCAACTACGTAGGCCCATCTTAGCATTATCTTCTTGTTTTGAGTCCAAGATCCTCAACACTAGCTGAGTAGGTGTTGACTTTGTTGCCATAGGGAATAGACCTCTTGATCTTATGCATTGTTAGTGTGATAAACTGTAAAAAAAAGATTTATTGCAATTTGTCTTTTTTATGCTGATGTGGCAAAGATTGAATTCTGATCATAGAAATTGAGATTTAAAAGATTTAATTATTATTTAAATCTCCGCAACCCATGTAACTTGGATGGTTAGAATCATAGTTAATAAGAGTAGAGGTTAAGAGTTCGAGTTCAAAATTGTGAGAAATTGATTAAATTATTTTTTTCTTTCTTCTTCTCACTTTTGAGATGTGGGACCTACATAAGGATAAGCCTCATCCTTATCAAGTAGTAGTGGTTAGTTATAATACGGGAAGATAACTTCTGTAAAAGGAGTTTTCCCTTTTTAAAAGGGAGAGAAATTCTAAAAGAAGGGAGGAGACTCTTTGTTGCGGGAAAAATTAGAAGGGAAGAAGGAAAAAGGAAAAAGGATTACAATTTTATCTTCAAAACGGTAAGTAGAAAAGTTTTGCATTATTTAGATTTTTTTTAAAGTAGTGCAAAGAAGATGAATACATAAACCAGATATTTTGGTTTGATGCATTAGATTTATATATGCATTGATTTGTTAATGCATAGATTTATTTAAAGAAAGCATATTAATTAGATTTAGTATGAATTAATATGCTAGATAAAATGGAGAATTGAATAAATGATTTAAATAAATACATGTATTAGAATTATAAATTTTAGATTTATATTCTTTGGAATGATTCAGAAATATTCTTCATGATTTATATATTCTGTTTTGTTGGATTTTATATTATGCTTAGAAAGATTAAACTATCATAAGTGCAAAATAAATTGTATGAAATGCGTCAATAAGATTCAACCTTTATTATTCGCTGGACGCATGCACAGACGAGTTCAAGTGACTTGAAATTTTCGTTACAATAAGATTCTGCAAAGGATTTTATATTTATTAAATGTTATTCGTCAGACATTGGGAATGAGACATATGATGTGTTTTGCTTGGGATTGGGATTTGTTCCATGTAATGGAGATTGTACATAAGTACATAGATTAGAAACAAAGAGAATTTTTATGAGACAAACATGAAATTCTATGTTACAAGCATGATGTAAATCAGTTAGATTTTTATGTTAGGCTTGAGATAATCTATTATAATATTTTTGAAATACTACCATTGAGAATGATGTAAATTATTCCTGATTATTAGAAATAACATTTCAACAAATTTGGAGAAATTTGGAATTCAGATTTTATGCAAGAAATAGATTAAAAAATTCTCAAGTTTTATGGATTTTCCATAAGGACCGAAATTCCAAATTTTTATTGGAATTAGATTTCTAAAAAAATTAGATTTTGGATGAAGTTTTGGATGGCCAAATTAGGTGGGACAGTGTCCCACCGTCCTTGCCAATTCCCCACCGCCCCTGCCCATCTCCCCCTCCCTACCTCCGTTCATTGTCTGAGAGGGGAGGCCTGAGCCGGCCAGAGCCTAACCAAGCATCCCATCCATTCGTCCATGCCCAGGTGAAAGGAGCAAGCCTGAGCCCACGCTTGCGAAACAGATCCAGACTGAGCAGGCCCGAGCTCCAAATGCAGCCCACAAGCCGAGCCCAGGCTCTAGATGTGGCCCAGGCGCTACATCGAATCCAACATGCCTTGGCCCAGGTGCTAAACGCAACCCATAAGCCAAGCCCAGGCGCCAAACGCAGCCCAGGCGGTGGTGGCGACGCCGCCAGATCACTCCGGCAATGGCCAACGGATGACCAAATTTTGTCCTTTCATTTTAGGACTTCCCGATCTCCATTTTGGATGATCAGATAATCATTTTTAGTATTTTTGGACCTTCCGGACACACTCAATGGGTCAGATTTTTTAGATTATGGCCAGATCATAAAATTTGATGTAATCATAACCAAGGGTTGAGATTTTACTTCACTAGATTGATGTTATGGTTCACCAAGCTGGTCTGATAATTAGTAGAGATAATTATCCAATAGATGATAGATTAAATTAAGTTAAAAGAGTAATATATTAAGAGAAATACAAGATTTAGTACTTGTGAAATTTTTTTTAACACATGTGTTAAGATTTTATTTCTGCTTATTGAGTTTTATATTCACCCCCCTTTGTTTCCTCTTACAGATGGTCCGTTGAAAGAAAAGTAAGGGTTTTGATGAAAGATTGCTAGATTTAAAGTCTTCCAATTACTTGAATTTAATTAAATTTACTTGAGATGTATTGGTTAATGTTTGTAGCACAAACATGCTAGAATTTTCTTTGGTTCGAATGTAATAGACTTATTAGAAAATATTGTAATTACAATCCTTTTTCTTTTTACTATTTGTCTGCTAGTGCTTTGTTGTGATATAATTAAATCATTTAAGTGTGGTAGATCTTGGGAAAACCCACCATATTGCCAGCGTGGAATTGCCATCCTAGGGTGGGTCATCACAATTAGTATTGTAAAATCATTTCAAATCAACTTTGTGAAGCCATTCCAAATCAGTGTTGTGGGGATTTTGAAGCTGACATCCTCAGCTTTTTACAGCGCTCTCCTTTTTGCTGGCATTGAAGGGCTTTTGAAGTCAGCTTTGTAGAGCATTTTCTTCTGAAGCCAATAACATTGGCAGTTGGCATTGTAGAGATTTGCTTGCTGGTGGTATTGTGGAGTCCAACATGGTGGGGTTTTTTATGTTGACTAGATTGCGTTGTGGATGCTGCCTCATGATGGTGATAGCGTTGTGAAGCCATGCTGCCTCACCTTGGTGCTAGCATTGTGAAGCCTTACTACCTCATCTTAGGGTTGGCGTTATGGAGCATTTGGATTGGCTACTTCTGCTGGTGTCGTGGAACTTTGAATATTAGCTCATTAACAGCCTGGTGGGGACTCCTTCGATGTAGAATTTGTTTATACCATCTGCGTGCTGAGGCTATCTGCCAGTGGAAGAACACTATCAGCAATCTCTATTGTCTATGGGGCCAACTTCTAACGCATTTCTCAACTGTGTGGGGTCTATCTCAGCATCATCTTCTTACTATTATATCTTGACGTTGTAGTTATAAATTGCTATTGCTTCCGTGGTATTTTGTTTTCATATTTTTATGCAAAGATTTGGAGAAATGCCCACGCACATGACAATTTTAAATGCAGATAACCTATCTTCTCATGGCATCCTCATGTTTGAATCCTAAGCTTACATCCTCTTTCTTTATTATACTTTGTTTTAATGGATTGCTCAATCACAAATCAGGATTCATGAACAATTCATCAAAAGCAATTTAAGCAGTTGGTTAGGGAAGAAGGAACTTGTGACTTACTAGGCACTATCTTGTGTAGTGTGGTCGGTTTCATGGAGTTACAACCATAGTAATTTCATGTTCCATCTTCACCAAATCTTGAAATTTTTATAAGTTATTAATCTTATGTCTTGCTTTGAGTTTAATGGCTTAGATTCTTTAGGAAGAATCGATATAGTAGAGAACTCATCCCTTTTCTTTTTTCCTCTTTTTTCTTCACTACTGCTAGATGAAGAAAAAGATGACATGATTCCCAAGGGTTTACCTTGTGCAGTGTGATGGGTAGAGAGTTAGGATAAACCTTTCTACTATACTATAATTCCACGCCGCTATACTAAATGAGAATCTCAACATTCATCCGTTGCCTGCTACATGTTATGTCTTTTTGACTTTTGTGTCAAAGCCATGACTTTTGTGACTCAAAGCCAATTACTCCCAACATTCATATGTGGCCTACTACATGTCATATCTTTTGACTTTAATGGGCCACCTTAAGTAACAGACTTGCTTAATTTCTGGAACTGCCATTAAAATAGGGGCTTGCATATAGTATAAGTATTCAAGGACCTTCACAATGTGTGATTATATGAACACTTGTTCTTTTGGTGGGTCATTTATTAACTTCATCTTCTTTTTTTTTAGTTTGATCGAAAACCTATGAAGTTAGATGGCATGGTGAAAATATGCTCTTTTTGCTAGGCAAAGATGGATTTCTTTTACCTTCGGACAATCAAGTGATTGTGGATCGCTCTAAGCAGTGTTCCTCCATTTGTGAACAAAATTTGTTGTATTTTTACAAAAATGTTGTTCCCAATTAATGAAGAACTTCATGGTTCCTTCCTTTCTTTTTGAAAGGAAGCGTAGCAGGAACATATCTTGCAAGGGAACCCATTCTTTGACGCCTTGAACTGCCAGAGTTCGGAACTAGCTCTTCTTCACTTCTAGAGAAAGTGAGTTTTCAAAATTCCGATGCATCTTTACAAGTTCTATATTTTCTCCATAGCACTCAACAACATATTCTAGGAGGTGTGTGACTGGCGAATCATCAACATTGAATATAGTGAACTCTTGACACCGATGCTCTCTTTGGTGATTGCACCACCATTTTCTTGTAGAAGGATTTAAGCCTCTCGGGCTAGAAGTAATCCCTAATGATGTATGGTTGGAACCATGATGGCCAACAATGTATCCTTTTGGGATATTGGAATAAGTTTTTCAGACAATTCTCCCTTTTTTTTGCTTTGCATGTTTGATTTGATGGTTTTGTCCCTTACATCTCATTGATGGGACTTCTAGGATGTCTTTTGGGCATATAAGATCCCAACCATCATCATCAACCATGATTTCAGGGAACTGATAATCAAATGTTTGTTCCAGTATTGCCACATCGGGAATTTCTTTTACCAATATGTTATTAGATGTTGCCTATGCATCCTTATTCAGTGTAATGATTTCACTTTTCATACAATAGTTAATAATTCTCCTTACTATCTTGTATTTAACTGTCGGGTGATTGATACCTCGATGATAATGGTAGTATAGGGGATGGTTCACCTTATCTGCTTTCGTTGGGAATAAAGATTTTGGCAGCTTTATATTGCATGATTAAATGAGCCCTAATAGAATTGGTACCACCTCCTCATCAGAATACTGATATTTTGGCTCTAGGATCTCCCTTTTCTTTAGATGTCTGTCATTACCACCAATTTTGGTCTCAGCGCTATTGACATAAATATTTAGTTTGCTTTTTTTTGGTTCTTTCTTTTTAAGCCAAAAGATACTTTCTTTTTGCTTATCATCCTAGACTTTATTTTTTCTAGAGAAGGAGATGAAGTGCTCCTTTTGACTTGCCTCATTAGCCAGTGCCCAAAAGGTGGTGATCTATTTATTCACCAGAATCGCAAGGTCGACCTTGATGTCATTGCGCATAGGTAGACTCTTTGCTCCTTTGTTAAGCTTGCCTCATATTTGTTGGCTTCCTTTTGCCAGCGCAAGATGAATTCTTTTACTAGTTTTTGATTTGCTTCATGAGGGAGAGGTCTACTAATGTAACATCTTTCTTGGTCACAAAAAATCTAACCAGGAATAGGTTTTGCATATCATTTTAAGTTTGGCTGACCCTACGGGTAGCGTCAAGTACCATTGAAATGCAGGCCCTTTGAGGGAGAAACCAAACAATATTAAATAGAGGTTATGATAGATGGTGTAGTTTCCCATCTTAAATTAAAGAGGGTAAGATGGTGCTGAGGATCATCCGTTCCATCAAATATATGTAAACCTACCATTTTGAAGTTTGGCGGGAATGACTCATTCTCAATTTTCAAAGGATAAGGTTGATGATATATGTTGGGCATTTGAAAAGGCAAGTTTATTTACCTTTAAGCCATCTAATCATTCATCATTTTATTGAAATGGGCCACTGAATCCACCTTTATCTAAAATGGTGGTGCCTGCACACTTGCGCCGAATTGTTGTAGTTGAACATTCGCACCAAATAGCTTTGCACAGAGATTAATATTAGGTGGTTGCCGAGGCAAGGCAAATAGGGAAACAAGGGGTGAGCCTTTTGCCCCTATAAGGTCCCCTCTTGGTGGAAAGAAGACAAATGGTTTCAATAGCATGACTGTTCCCATAGATAGAGCGTTGAGAGGATGCGCAACATTGGAAGGTTGACCATAATTGGAAGTTTTGTCGGCATTTTGTTGCACACATAATTCTCACAAATGTTGATTTTCAACTTCTAGCTGCTCCAATTGTTTAGTTATCTCCTCTATGGATATAGCAGCTGTATTACCCTTAGTCATGTATAACGTGACTGAGGGAAGGTTTGATGAGTATGTATCAATTAGTTAGGAGATGTGGATGCTTGATCCTCTCTCCTAATATCTTTTGACAAAGAATATAAACATTGAGGGAGGTACCATAAGCCTGGCCATTGACCCGGTAACCATCCTCGGACAAGGTGGGCTAGGTGGTACTAGTGACAGGTCCTTGTCAGTTGAAGTGGTGAAGACACTAATAGGCTGCACTTTTCTCTTCTTCTATTCTCTTGTCTCGGGACTACTAGAGTCAGCCCTTCTTTCTTTTATCTCTACCCTAAATGCCTTTCTTGGCATCTGAAGGGTGTCTATCCTATCAATTTTTCACTTCTGAGAATAAGAGAGATTTGCTAGGACTGCAAACATATTGTCACCCAAATAGTTATCTTGGGAGGGGGATGATTTTCTTCCAATTATGGTATGCTTTTTGGATAATAGCTTCCATCCTTCTTTCCTTTCTTGGATAGTCAACCTGCGGGTTGACCTCTTCTTAGACTTATTCCTTCTCCCAATTCTTTTGGAAGACTGAGCATGCCCTTTGGAAGTCTTGCTCAATGCATGTCTCCCAAGGTGATCAGCATTTTTGGGATCAATGGGAGTTTGTGCCTACCTCTCATTTATCATCTTGGGAAGGTAGAGATCTGCCACCTTCATCTTCTGCTTGATATGGGAAGGAACCTGACTACTTTTGATTCTGGAATTTCTTGGAGCAGTGTCGGAGACAAGTTCATATCTGACAACTCAAGGAGTAAAAGGGGGAATGACCTTCCTCCTTTATTTTCTGTTCTTCTTATACTTCTTCTTTCCAACCTCATTGCTAACAGAGATTGCGATCGGAGAAGCAACCTTGGATGCTGTTGGAATTGTTCTGGAGGTTGGCGATGTGGCTTGGGGTGAGGGAGTAATCAGAGCCACTTCCTTCTTGTAAATGATTGGTGCTAAGCCAGTTGGCACCATGATGAAGGAGTGGGGGACACTCCTATCAAAGTTTCAGGATGAGTTGATGGCAAATTCCCCACTTGGCAAGAATTCAAATGTGAGTGATGATGCCATTAGGATTAAGATTTCAAAAGGAAAAAGAGTGAATGCAAAAATGGTTAAAGATTTGCAAAAAGAAAAGAAGAGCTTAGTCATTTCCATGAAATACAAGGTCTCTAAAATGCATTAACATTACATTTCCTTAAAGATGAAGGGTAAGATATTTCACGTTACCATTTTTGTAACAAGTAAAAAAAAAAGAAACTACAAATAAAAATAGAATGACATAACGATTTATCATTTTGGAATGAATCAAATAATTTTCATTTGTTATTGATGGTACTCAATTGATAACACTTGCTGTGTATATCAAAAAATTCTATATTCACATCTAGACTACAATGGTCCTAATTAATCTCCACAATGGGAGAAAACCCTTAATTAAAAGAAAAATATACTTTATCTTAAAGACCCAAAAATAAAACACACTCTTTCAAAATAAATGTGTGTTATGTTTAGGATCGCTGAGCAAATTACAATAGCTTAAAATTTAGGAGATCACCTCAAGCCAGTGGGAAGATAGAATGACACGACTCTAGACTAGGTTGCTAGACATTGGGTCAACCTAAAAAATAAGTGTTTTGATCAAATTGGTTTGTCTTGGATGGAATCAAGATTGGGTGATTTCTATTATTTAGATTGTAAGAAATCATAAAGATAGTAGGTGGTTTGTGACCCAATTGGTATATCCTAGAAGGACTCAAGACTAGGTGATCTCTATTATGTTTAGACCTGAAATAGAGCAGAAGAAAATGAGTAACTTAGGTTTGGTTCAGTTTTCTCACATTGCCCATGAGAAGCTTAAGAAAATTGGGTTAGGTTGACTAGATTTATCTCAGCTCTCTCAATTTCCCATGAAAAACTTAGTAAGAACGGGCCAGGTTGACTAGATTTGGCTGATTTGATGAATGGTTTCTTATAAGGTTTAACCCGGTGAGTCATGACTTAATCACTGGGTAAGTCATGACTCAGTGACTTGGTGAGTCGTAACTAAGTGACTCAATCCTAAACTTAGGCTTTCAAATGATTTGGTGAGTGGAGTTTGCTAAGATTTGACTCAGTGAGTTATGGCTCAGTGACTCAGTCTTATACTTAGGCTTCTAAATGAGTGAGTGGTATTTTTCAATATCCCATGAAAAACTGGAAGCAAGAGATCTTTGCCATTTAACTTATGAGAAATTGTAGATCCAAGTTACAAATGGTGGATTTGTATGGATTGAAAGGGTTTAACAACTTGAATAATGTGAATTTAACTTAATTATCTAAAATTAAGCCTAATCATAGTTACCACTAGTGGTTATCCTTAAGTTTTTATTTGGACAATGTGAAATGATAATTAGGGCCCATGCCATCATCTCATGATTCATGGGCCCTGCCTCAATGTGGGGCCCACTCAGGTTTCAACTCTACCAATAGGCAATCTAGTCTTATGGTCAAAAGAATAACAAATTTAGGGGTTCACCAAAAGTGGTCACCTTCCCCATTTTTACGCAAGCTAAAAGTTCACCATTAATGGAAGCTCCTGTTGTTTAATATTTGGCATAAAACCCATCAATGGAGTTCATTTTTCATGTTTTTATTAATCTTTGTAGAAGTATAAAAGAAAAAGAGATGGATTTTATGATAGTCCAATACTTCTCATTCAAGAGACTACAAAGTTCTAATGGTTACCTTTCTTGGAATAGTAAATTCACCACATCATAAGCAAAAGAAACTACTATGCACCATGGTAGAGTTTTCTCCAAGGCTAGATTAAATGGCCATGACGATCTTAGAACAATGAGGTACTTGCCTCAAGATGAAATAAAACAAAATCCAAGTTCCTTTACTGTTGTGAAAAAAGAAGAAACTTCAAGTTGAAGGAAGAAGAGAGTCTATCTTCAAAAAGAGAAAATGCCTGAGCAGAGTCTGTCTTCTAAGAATGTTTAAGCAGAGTCTGGCCTTGGAAAAATATGAACTCTAGCAAAAGCAGCACCTCTTTCTCTCTCTCTCTCTCTCTCTCTCTCTCTCTTAGAAGAAGATCTCTCTTCTCTTCTCAAAATTTGGGCCTTTTATAGCCACTAGAATGCAACTGGAGTGGCAGAGCCTAGCATGGCAGAGCAAAACTAGCATTGCAGAGCGCAACTAGCATGGTGGAGCCTTAGTGGCATGGCAGAGCCTAGCGTTGCAGAGCACAGTTGATGTGATGGAGCCTGGCGTTATAAAGCACAACTAGCGTAACGAAGCCTGGCGTCATAGAGCACAACTGGCGTGGCGGAGCCTTGGTGATATGGTAGAGCACCTCTTGGAATAGTAGAGTCATGGTGGTGTGGTGAAGCACCTCCTGGCGTGGCGGAGCCATGGTGGCGTGGTATGGCACCTCCTGGTATGACAGGGGTGTGGTAGATCACCTCCTAGCATAGGAGAGCCATTGTGGCATGGTAGAGCATCTCCTGGCTTGGCGTAACCATAGTGGTATGGTATAGCACCTCCTAGTGTGGCAGAACCATGGTGGCATGGTAGGCACCTCCTAGTGTGGTAGAGCCATGGCGGCATGGTAGACCACCTCCTAGCATGACGGAGCCATTGTAGCGATGTAGAGCACCTCTTAGCGTGGTGGAGTCATGATGACATGGTTGAGCACCTCTTGGTATGGTGGAGCCATGTGGCGTGGTTGAGTACTTTCTGACGTAGTGGAGCCATAGTGTATGGTTGAGCACCTCTTGGCGTAGTGAAGCCATGGTAGCATGGTAGAGCACCTCTTGGCATGGTAGAGCCATGACTCCACTAGAGTTTAAGCAAGGTATTTTTGGAGACATTAATTGTATTTTTAATTTGAATGGTTCAACCAAAAATTATTTAGGTGGTCCATTAAAATACCAAAAATTGTGTAGCTCATTGCTAGCTAATCAATACATTGGATGGTGGATTATTTATCTTGATTCACTCTTAATGTGATCTGAACTACTCCTAGTATGAACCAAGGGCACGTGATTTTAAGCTATCCAAAAACTATTTTTTCTCCTATTGAAATGGAATATAATCATTAGGACTATCAAGAAGCATGGTTTCGTATTTTTCTCTGACAAAATTCTCTATTTACTCATTCATGGTGGGTAAGATTTCTTTTAGAAAACCCAAATCAATATATTCCAATGTGGTTTCATGCAAAGTTTTGGAATTTTTGGGGTCCTAATTTATAAAATTTTCCCACTTATCTAAAAGATATTCTTCCTTTTCATATTGAAAATCCTCTTGCTAATAAAATCCTTGAATTAGTTATTCAAGAACCTATTCCTTTGATTTTGAGATGGGATTATATTTCTTTTTATCTTAAACCTTCTGAATTTCATCCTTCTATTTATCTCCAAATGGTTGTAGCTTCCTATTTCAAATGGTGGCAAAAGTTTGATTATGAAAATATCAAAAATCCTTTATCTCATGTCAAAAGAATTTCTTTTTGAGAATAACAAACAGTAGATCTCCTTCACCAAGTTACTAAATTTAATCCATAATTCATGCCAACACTAGAAATAATTTGAGACCAACAAAGTATAAAAGAAATCTACAATCCTCCTTCTGAAGCTCACTAGAAAGCTTTGTCTATTATCACTGCAATAATTAAGAAAGATTTCCCTTGGCTTGATGATAAGGAGTAGGATATCAAAGCCTATGAATTATTATTCTATAGCCAAATTCTAGAAGATGAATAGAAGATCAATTCGTCTGCTGATGATATGCATTCGTCAACATAAAGTGTCAGTAGCACTACTACAACAACACTACTATTGCAATATTCTTATCCCTTCAACATCTATCCAAAGCTATCAACTTTGTGGACATATCATCCATATCACCAACTTTAGAAAGCACCTTTATGTCATTTCTACTCTCCATTATTGTACTATAGAAGTTAAAAAGTAAAAGATTCTAGGCCACGTCTATCCTTATCTTGTATCTACTTTATGGATTTCAAAGAGTGTTAAATACAATGTTAGTCCTCTATAAATAGGTGTGTTAAGCTCTTTGAAGGCATCGATTAGAAATCCAAGAGCCCTAGTCTTTTGTAAGCTTTAAGTGTGAAGTCTGAATGCAAGTTTCAAGTCTTCTCTGAGTCCTGTATAAGATCTTCTCTATGTAATTTATGCTTGTTTAAATAAATGATCTTTTATTATATCTTTTTTGTGTGGTATTTGCATAATTTGTTTGATTATTTAGAATGGTGGATGCTTGTTAATGTTGTTGATAATAATTTTTAGATAGAAGATAATTTGGAGATAATAGTCAACAACAACAATAATAATAATAATAACCATCTCACAAATGAAAATGATTATGAAATCTATGATTATTTATACTTTGATTAAGGTATGAAACTGATCAAACTAATCATTCATCGATCATTCATCAATCATAGTGTAGAACATATTTTATGGTTCATATTTACAAAATATTATGCATAGGATTTTATGAAGTAAATAAAAATTGAAAATAAAGAGGGAAACACATGGCTGCATAGCGTCCAGCATCCCATTTAATTGTGGCATGACAAATTAATTCATATAGGAGACTGTGCATAATTTTTATAAAATCTGGACTATTAGATATTTTCATCATGATGGTATTTACCTAGGGTAGCAATCTCTGGGTTAAATTATTCTATTTGGATAGTAAAACGTGATGATTTTAGAATATGAAAAATTCATAAATTATAGCATTTCTGAACCATGGATTTGCAATTGGTTGAGATGGGATGATTATTGTATTTTTAGTTACCTATGGTTAAACTTTCAAGAGTTTTTTAAATTTAGAAATACAAAAAAAATATAATTTTTTACTGCTTGGATTCTGGTGATAAAATTCCTAAAATTATTACACTGAAACCCTCCATTCTCTTTGCCGGAAAATGCTTGGGCCGGCCCATGGCCAAGCCTAGTGCAACAGCAAGCCTAGAGTGTTGGGTCCCTTAGGCTTGGCTTAACCCAAGAAGGAAGGAGTGAATTAAGTTTATAAAATTTTCTAGCTCAACCACTGTTTAACTGAATTCCATTTTTTGTGCTTTTGCGCAATTTGTAATGAGATAAATATTAAAATAGTAAAATGTAAAGAAATAAATTAATTACACACATAAGACACAATATATAGTGGTTCATGACAACCTCCCTACTCTACTCTTCCAAGAACACACCCCTTATGTCTTGAGTTCCATTACCTTATATAATGAAATATAATAAGTGCACCTAGCACTCTTCTAAATTCTAGCTCTGATGGGCATAAACAATTTAGCAATTGATTGCGAGACATACTCCAACAATCAAGTTGCTCTTCTTGATTCCAACTTGATGGGGCGTAAACCTTAGTGCTACTGCACTCTTTTAAATTCTAACTTTATGAGGATATACACTTAGTGCCTCTTGTACTCTTCTAGATTCCAAGTTTAGGGGGCGTGTAAATTTTAGTGCCAACACACTCTTCTGAATTCTAGCTCTAAGGGGCGTAAATACAACTTAACAAGTTAATTGTGAGAAACACTCCAACTGTCTCTCTTGTTCTTCTTGAAATTGATCTCATATACCAACTTAAGGAATACATAACATAAAATGTGAAAGAAAAGATATTACACTTTTAAACATGCTTCTTTGTATGTGTAGGGGAAGACTTGCTCTTTGAGTTGCTCTTTATGGTGTAAAAAATCTTCCCTTA
>JAYJMB010079276.1:0-22228 GCA_036873735.1 Pouteria campechiana
TTTTTTTTATAATAAAATTCCTCCAAATGAAATTTTAGAGTATGCCGCATTGTAAAAATTTCTAACACTTGACAATATTGAACATTTACATTTTTGAAATTTCTAGGGCCTTACATCTATGTAGAACAACCACCTAGGTTTGAAGATCCTCATAGCCCAGATCATGTATTCAAACTTAAGAAAGCCCTCTATGGTTTAAAATAAGCTCCTAGAGTCTAGTATGAAAGTTTAAGCAAATTTCTTTTTGAGAAAAGTTTTTCAAGAGACAAAGTTGATACTACTCCATTAAGCATGCAACAAAAGATATTCTCATAGCTCAAGTATATGTTGATGATACAATATTTGGTGTAACTAATGAAAATCTTTGCAAAGAATTTTCCAAGATAATGCAGGAAGAATTTTAAATGAGCTTGATGGTGAACTCAACTTCTTCTTGGGACTGCAAGTTAAGCAAATGAAAGAAGGGATCTTCATTCACCAAGCCATATGCACAAGAGAACTACTAAAGAAATTCAACATTGAAGATGGAAAAAGGTATGGAACACCAATGAGTACGTCAATAAAAATGGACAAAGATGAAAAATGTAAGTCTATTTGCCAAAAACTTTATAGAAGCATGATAAAATCTCTACTATATTTAACTGCTAGTAGACCTGACATAATGTTTAGTATATGCATGTGTGCTAGATTCCAATCAGAACTAAAAGAGTCATATCTTATTGCTATAAAAAAATATTTTGATATCTTTAAGATACACTTAATCTTGAATTATGGTATCTAAAAGGTTTAGATTTTAATTTAATAGGTTACTCAGATACATATTTTACTAGATATAAAGTAGATAAAAAGAGTACTTCAGGATCTTCCCAATTTCTATGAAGCATGATTATCTCATGGTTTTCTAAGAAATAAATGTCAGTTTCATTATCAACGACTAAAGCTGAATACGTAGCAGTAGGCAGTTGATGTGTACAGATCCAATGTATGAAACAACAATTAAAAGTTTTTGGCCTTAAATTTGTTGATATACCTATTAGATGTGACAACACTAGTGCTATAAATTTGACCAAAACTCCAGTGTTACATTCTAGAACTAAGTATATAGAAATTAGGCATTATTTTATTAGGGACCATGTTCAAAACCATAACATTTGCTTAGAATTTGTCCCAACAGAAAATTAGCTAGCAGATATTTTTACAAAACCACTATCAGAAGAAAGATTTAACATGATAAAAAGAGAACTAGGCATTCTTGATCCTAATGCATAAAATGCTTAATTTATCAAACAAATTAGTCATTTTATGTTCTTATCTGTGTACAACATAAAATGAAATACATTGTAACCTTTCATTTTCCAAGAAATGGATTAATACATAGTTAATTATCTATCTTGGTAATGATTCCCAAATAAACAAGAATTAGTAATTAATATATAAAATTTAAAATACAAAACTCCAAAAATTCATTTTTTAAGTCAATCTTTATACTTTGTAGCCTTCAAAGCGCACTTCAGAGCCTCCGAAGGACAAAACAAAAGCCTCTGAAGCTCTCAAAAATATCATTTTTGGAATATCCAAAGATCGGCAAAAGCATCCAAAGTAATGTTTCAGAATATCCAAAACTCCAAATCGAATCGTTGCCTTTGAAGGATATCTTTCGGAGCATCCAAAATCAATACACATTAGTGTTTTGGAGAATACTTAAATCAAATGACCAAATCCAAAAGCACTCAATTTATTCATGTGTATGAAACCTCTCCGAAGATCTAAACACTTCTTCTCCAAACTCTCAAAACTCCTCTTTCAGAGAAGACTCTCCATCTTCCCACTTCTTTTAAAACTCAGTCTCAACTCTCTCCATCTCTCTTCCCACATTCTTCAACATCTCTCCTAAAAATCCCATTTCCTTTCCAAAACCTAGAATTCTTTATTGAAATGGCAAAAACAAAAGGAGCAGAAAGCAAAAGAAAGGAAAGAGATGATTCTCCATATAGAAGAGGGATCAAAAAGGCAAGACAAGGGGTTGATACGCTTGAGGTAATCTTTCTAAATAGTTCCTCTGACTACTCCAGATTTGAAGAAAGATATAAGGATAGGAGACTAATAAAGGAGAAAATATTCAATTTTGAAGCCTTCGATACGATACGCAATTAGAAGTGTCCGAATGGTTGAAATACCAAGGTTGGAATGCATATATGAGTTACAAGGACAGTCTATATCCTAGACTTTTAAGAGCACTAATTTGTAGTCTCAATACTAGGATAAAAAAATTATGAATAGGAGAAATAGAAATTGAACTATCCATAGAAAGTTTAAAAAATTATTTCAATCTCTTTGAAGAAGAAGAAGAGATTGTGTGGCCTTCTAGAGCAATACTATTCTCAGATTTAGCAGAAACTAAGATAGATGAAAAGGAAAATTATCTGCATGCTAGTCATTTGAATGCAAATATGAAGCTAGCATAACTTATTGTTATGAACAACGTGTGTCCTAGAAGAGGAGCTACTGGTGATGTATCTGAGAAAGATGCCAAAATTATATGGGCATTGAAGAATAAAAGAAAGCTAAATCTAGCTAGATTGATGATAGATTACATTCACCTAATCAAGAGCACCACAAGGTTTCCCTTACCTTATGGAATGACTTTGACCAAGTTATTGAGGGAAGCAGGAGTAGATTTCTCAAATGAAAATGAAGAGCTTCTAAAAAACACAGACACACTGGATGAAAAGGCTCTGAAAAGAATGGGCTTTAAGCCAACTGCACAAGGTTGGATCACTGAAAAACCAAGAAGAGCAACTCAATTAAAGGGATCCAAACCTGAAGAAAGACTAGAAAGAGGAGATGTCCTAGAATAGCTTAATGAACCAAGGCAAGAACTCTCCTCTCATGAAGAAGAAGAAATAACAGAAAGATAAGAGTTCTTGAATCCACAAATAGAAGCAAGAGAATATGAATTAGCAGCTGAGAAAATAGAAGAAGTTCCAAGAGAGGAACAAAGAACTTTCATAGAAGAAGTATTGGAAGAAATTTTGAGAGAAAATGCATCTGAAGAAACAGCAGTAGCAACCATGCCATCACAAACTCCTATAAGATCCCCTTCACCCATTAGACACACTCATACTCATCAACCATCCACCACATCAATTTCCACTACACAACATATCTCAAAGAACCTAGATGATAAAATTACAATGATTGAGCACTATTTGTCCACTCTAACTCTCCAAATGAATAGAATGGATCATAATCTTTCCACTGTAATGTCATCTATGATTCTAAGAGCTGATAAGATTGACCAGAGACTTAATTCTTTACAAGCTCTAGCAGAATCATTCAGAGGTCAAGCCTATCCTCCTCACTTCTCACCACCCCATCCTCATTTCTTTCAACCTCCAACTCACTTTCCATCACCTCCACTCACTTCTCTCTAGTCAGAACTAACCCCCCCATCACAGCAATGTCTTCACCCAAACACTCCCCTCATCCATCCTCTCCTGTAGATCTAGAGGTTGCTCAACCTGAGAGTGAACCTACTGAAATCGCATCTTCCTCTCTTCCAACACAACCTCCCTTAGTTCCAACTTCTAAAGTAAAACCATGTCGTGCAAATATTAGATATGGCAAATACTTCATAGTCCCAATTCATAGAATCCATTTTCTTCCCATAGGGCCAGCAATATGGCTGGAATGGACCTGGCTTGATCTCATTCGATCAGGAGAAGTAATCCCTAAATGGATTGGACCTTCCACCACAATGGAAAACACACTCAATTCATCCAAAGTGGAGAAGACCTACCACTACTCCAAAAACTCCACCATAATGTCCTTCACACTCTTTCCCAACAGTTGTTAATAATCCTGATATTCTTCTCAATGTATTCAATCTAATCAAGATGATTTTTTTTGAGTTTGAGAATAAATCCAAAATCAATTCTGAAGTTGCTAAAATGTTTCTCTCTTAATATATCATTCTATCTCCTCAAGAATTTCCATTCTCAGAATTTGAGGATCCTAAATTTTACATAGGATTCAACTTCTACCAAATCCTCCATTGACTCCTAAGGGCTATAAAATCTAAATTCATGATGGAGAGTCAATTATTCAAAATTACTTTGAGAAAATTCTTTAGATGCTTCCAATGTTAAAAGCTCTAAGAAAGGAGTTTCCATCTCCCACGGGTCCTCATAAACTCTTTATTCTTACTAAGAAAGAATCCACTTTCTACAACAATGCCAACCTTGAGGCCACTGCTGACAATCTCCCTCTCCCATATCCTAAGCTTTCAGATCCTTCTATACAAGATAAAATAAGGCAGACATAGCCTCAACCATCTTCCTCCAATGAACCTATTCCACTCTCTTCTTCCAAAGCTAAAAATCATAGAAAACCACATTCTTCCACTACCCAAACCCCTTCTATCCCAAAACCATCACCTTCTAGGCCCTCATATCAGCCATCTAGTTCTAAACCTAAGAGGACACTAAGAATTCCACTTCACGAAGAACACGAAAAGGCTCCTCTTGAAAGAATAACCATGTACTATCAAGAGTATACAGCTAGGATGAATGCAAACATAGAAAATCTCCTAAAAGGGCTTCCTATAGTCTTTCCTGAACTGCTGGATCCAAAGTTTTGAGAAAAAATTGATTTTATCTATGTATCAAGCTATGGAACTATAGCTTATATGCATGAACCTCCTATAGCAGTTCCAAAGGATCCATTTTTTGTACCATCTCCTCCAACAAAAAGACCTAGAACATCCAAGCCCTTTGCTATACCATCATCCTCTCAACCCAAGCTACCTCTTCTACCTCTTAAAGATATATTTCTCAAGACCTACCAGGAAAAAACCCAAACCACCCAAATAATACTGTTGCCTTCTATATTTTTTTCTAATGTAATTTTTGATTGAACATTTTTATAATTTCTTTGATGTATACACATTGTATTTGAAATTTTTTTATTAATGACCAATTCAATATATATGAATTTTTTTTATGAATATTACTTATTTCCACCTTTTTGATTATGACAAAAAAGGGGGAGAAAATGTGAATGTATAAACAGGGGAAAAATAGCATACAAATGAAAATTGTTATTGTATGAAATACAGTTATAATAATGTGCATCAATTCAGGGGGAGCTGCACAAAATTAGTTAATAGAAATTTTATTGAAATATCTACAAATTAAGTTACTTAAGTTTATTGTTAGAAAAGTTTTGAAAGGTATATCACTCATTGTTTTGTCATCATGAAAAAGAGGAGAATGTTGAACAAACTATCTAATTTGATTTTGATGATGAACATTATTAACCAAGTATGTTTTGTTGATGAGCAAAGACATGAGTGAAATATTAAAGTACTAATAATCTATTCTCAGGTATGTTGCAGAAATATTAACTCATACTCAATTTGAGAATAATCTTCATGATAATAAAAGGAAGAAATAAAGTAAATGCTCTTTAAAAATTTCATATATACTTAAAATAAGAAAACAGGAACTTTAAAGGTTTTTTACAACATGCTTCAAAGCTAATTGAAAAGCTTTGGAGTTTTTACAGCGTGCTTCAGAGTTGTCACAAGCACACTTCGGAGTCAGCAGGAAAGCTTCGGATTCATCATGGCAAGCTTCAAAATCATTACAATATACTTCACAGTCATCATGAAAGCTTCAAAGTTGTCACAATAAACTTCAATCAACAAGAGACATGTCAGAGTTTATCAGGCAAGTTTTAGAGTTATGAATATGTACTTCGGAGTTAAGTAATGATGTTTCAGAGAAATTCAAACATGCTTCAGAATTTATCAGACCTACTTTAGAGTCCTCTAAACCTTACTTTGGAGTCAGCAAGCAAGCTTCGAAGTCGTTGAACAATATTTCAAAATTCACCCTTCTAATGTATTAAAAGTTCCAAAAATCCGAACTCCTCTCTACAAAGGACTATCATAATTAAAAAAAAAGCTTATTGTCATTTCAGAAAATCTGAAGTAAACTAATCAGAGCATCCAAAATCATTTAAGATATCATCTGTTCACTCATCTCTTTAGAGTAACTAAAGAAGTAACTTTAGAGCCCCCAATAAGAATGTGAACGTTAAGAAAAGTCAGCAACAAAGTTGCAAACTGATACTAGACTGTTGCAAAGTTAGACACACCAGACAGAGTGTAAGGTGGTGAAAAATATTTTTGAACGTTTGAAGGTCTACCAACGACAGCAATGAAAAAATCTCTCTCAGTCTATAAAAGAGGGATTCGGATGTAAAAGAAGATACTAATGATCATATTGAATATACAAGAAAAAATAAGAAGAAAAAGCTTTTCAGCATTCAAAATCTTTCTTGAAAGTTCAACTCCAATGGCTACAACTTTGTCAGAGCTCTCAATGTTTGAATCGCTTATCAATTAAGGAGTTTGAATCTTTTACTCTTATTGATTATTTATTTACTTAAACTTCAAAATTTTATGTACAAATCTACCTAAGTAAGAGGCATTAATCTATACACCTTGTTTTAGTCTTTGGTAACATAAGTAGAATGCTTGGTGTTTATGTATTGAAATAAGCAAGCAGGAAACTTGCTGAAAAGTACAAGTTTGTTGGTGAGCTTTGAAAACTAATAAGTTTTAAAAGTTTCTGGTTAGCTTAGAAAACTAGTGGTGAGCTTAGAGGCAAAACTAACGTGTATTTGATCAGGTTGATCAATTTATTAGTGGAACATAAGATTAATAAAGAAGACTGACTCAAAGAAGTGGAGTAGGAACCCTGGAAGGGCCGAACCAGTATAAAATTCTTGTGCTGAGTGTTGTACAGTTTATTCTATTTATTCATTTAACACTTGGATCATTTGATTTGGCCAAAAGTTTTAAAAGCTCAATTCAACCCCCCTTCTTAAGCTACCATTATGCAAGGGACCAACAAAACCAACTTGTGTTAATGGAACATGAGTGCAACAAGGGAAGCTAACTCAAAGAGTGGAGTAAGTGTCGAGTTAGGCCAAATAACCATAAAATCTTTAGTATTTTGTGCTACTTAATTTGACTTCCATTCCTTTCTTTAGCACAGTAATTTCAATTGGCTATAATTTTCAATGGCTTAATTCACCCCTTGCCTCTTGAGCTATATACCTTATGGGACCAGTTGTTTCGTGAAAATGTTTGCCAATTGATCTTTAGTAAGAATAAATTCAACTAAAATATTTCAATTGAACATGATCCATAATGAAAGATGTTGAACCTCAATGTGTTCAAAACGTGAATGCAATACAATATTTTCAATCAATTTTAGTGTCCCTATGTTATTATATTTTACAGAAACACATGCAACCTCATAGTCATAATCACTTAACTGTTGTTTCATCCATAGTATTTATGCTCAAAAACTAGTTGCAGCTATGTATTGTGCTTCAGCTATTGATAATGCAACTATACTTTATTTCCTAGAGTACCATGATACAAGCATACTATCTAGGAACTGAAAAGTTTCACTAGTGCTTTTTCTGTCCACTCTGTATCTAGCATAGTTGGCATTAGAATAGCCAACTAATTCAAATGATGAACCTCTAGGATACCACAGTCCTAAATTAGATGTTTCCATAAGATATTTGAAAATGTGTTTGATAGCAAAAAGATGTGACTCCTTTGGATTTGACTAAAATCGAGCAGAAACACACTAAACAAAATATCAAGTTTGCTGATAGTCAAATATAATAAAGAATCAATCATGCCCCTATATAATCTTTCATCCACACTTTTACCACTTTCATCCTTATCCATGTTGATACTTGCATTTATAGGGGTTGGCATGCATTTTAAGTTTTCCATTTTGAAATTTTTTAGCATTTCTTGATCTATTTGGATTATGAAATGAAAATACCTTCATTTGTTTGTTTTACTTGTAATCCAAGAAAGAATGTGAGTTCACCCATCATACTCATCTCAAATTAACTTTTCATCAGATTTTCAAATTCCTTGTAGTACTTCTCATTTGAAGAACCAAAAATGATATCATCCACATAAATTTGTACAATAAGAATGTTTGAATGAATATGTTTAATGAATAAAGTTGTACCAACTTTACCTCTTTAAAATTTTTACTCAATAAAAATCCACTCAAATACTAAGCTCTTGGAGCTTGTTTTAATTCATACAATGCTTTTATAAGTTTAAATACATAATCTGGATATTTATGGTATTTAAAACTAAGAGGTTGTTTGATATAAACTTCTTCATTTAGATATCCATTTAAAATTCACTCTTTACATCCATTTAAAATAATCAAAAATTTTTGAAAGATGCAAAGGCAAGTATCATTATTATGGCCTCAAGCTGGCAACAAGTTCAAAAGTTTCGTCATAATCTATTCCCACTTCTTAGGAATATCCTTGTGCTACTAAACATGCATTATTTCTTACAATGATCTTAGATTCATCAAGTTTATTTCAACAGATCTTTTTTGTGTCAATAACAGACTAATGATTTGGTTTTGGAACAAGTGCCCACACATTTTTACACTTAAACTGATCTAGCTCTGCTTGCATTGCTATGATGAAATTTTCATCTAAAATAGAATCTTTCGCAGTTCAGAGTTCAATGTAAGATAAGAACGTAAAATTTCCATAGAAATTATAAAGTGAGCTATGAGTTCTCTCTTTGTCATACACATCTCCTATGACATCCTCCAATGAATGATACTTGTAAGCATGAACTGACTAGAATGGTTTAGGTAACTCACCTTCAATTACCTGTTCTTCATGAGTTTCAACGTTTTCCTCAGGAAAAATGTGATGATTCAGCTTTTGGTAAATCTTTAGATGCATGTTGAACTTCATTTGATGCTTCAAGAAAATCAAATTTCTCATAGTCTTTGTCAACATCAACCTTTCTTGGCCTAGAGTCAGTCTCATCAAATTTTATATGGATGGACTCTTCTACCATATATGTTCACTTATTGTGGATTTGGTATGCTTTGATGGAAGAAGAATACCCTAGAAATACACCTTCATCACTTTTCTTATCAAATTTACCAAGCCCATCTTTTCAATAATTCAAAACAAAGCATTTACAACCAAAGGAATGAAATATGCGATGTTTGGCCTTCTACCTTATCACTATTCATAAGAAATTTTACTTAGAATTGGAATGTAATCATGAATGATTATATAGCATGCAATTTTTATAGCTTCAGCCCAAAATCTATGAGGAAGATTGACATCAATCAACATTGTTCTTGCCATTTCAATTAAAACTCTATTCTTCCTCTCGACCACTCCATTTTGTTGTGGAGTCCTAGGTGCTAAAAAATTATGAGTTATTCTAAGTTTATCACTAAATTTAGTGAATTGAATGCTATTAAATTCCCTTGCATGATCACTTCAAATTGAAAGAATTTGTGTTCCAATTTCATTCTAAACTTTATGATGAAATATCTTGAAAAGCTCAAAACATTCATCTTTACCACCTAGAAATAGTACCAAAGTATATCTTAAGAATTCACCAACAATTACATACACATACTTTTTGCTACTCAAACTTGTTATTTATGTAGGTCCAAAAGGATCTATAAGCAATAAGTCAAGAGGCTTTGTGGTAGAAATAACATTTCTTTATTTGAAAGAAGCTTTTGTTTGTTTGCAAAACTGACATACATCACAGACATAATCCACATTAATTTTCATTTTTGGTAAACCTTTTATAAGATCTAATTTCATAAGCTTCTTAATTGTATACATGTTGGCATGTGCAAATCGTTTGTGCCATAATAAAGCCTCATTATCTCCTATAGATAGACATTTTACATGATTTGCACTAAGGTCCAAAGTATACAAATTTCCATTTCACTTTCCACAACATACATTATTTCCTACTTCATTGGGAACATTACATTTCGTAACGCACTACACCCCCACCTTATCTACTATCCCAATCAAAACATACAAGCCTGGATTCAAACAAAAGGGCAAATCCCCATACATTCAATTGGAAGAGGGGGCCTACTTACTTTGAGTGAATTACTACAAACTCCTTCAGCTTCATGACTTTTCATCCTTCTCAGATGATCCTGTATAGAGTAACAATCCCATTTATTTACAAACATAACTCGAACTGATTTATTTCAAACTAATGAATTACATACTATAATTGATTTCTTGCTAAACCCATATACTTCCCAAATGCATATTTGCATACTCATTAATATACAATCAAAAGCCAACATATTCAACATCTAGTTAATCTTTATAACATGCCAATTAAACTCCAAGTACATCCCAATTCACTATCATTCCAATATCATAGAATAGTTTCTCAAGCTTGACTTCCCAAATTCATGCTCAATTGGTCCCCTTTACATAACATATGAATCATAATCTTATCTAGATGACTAATTCTTATTAATACAATGAAATACAATGTTCCAATTCTATGATTCATTCATTGGTAAGTTTACACATGTCTCAAGTGCATAACTGCACTTTAGCATTAGCCATAAGGCTATTAGACTTAATTTCCATTGTACTCATGCATTTGAACACACTATTTTCATGCTTTATTCATACCCAATTCATGCCACAATAAGATTAATCAATCGCATAAGATTTCTCATTAATTCATTTCATCAAACACCTTGTGAGCATCACTTAATTGTAAGTTTCTCAATCAACATCAATAAGGGGATTTCACTCCTAGCTACATATAATGAACACATAGCATAATTAACATCAATTTTACTTTAATAACATGCTAATAAAGCTTCTAATCAAGTTAAATCAGTGCATAATCACATTTTTACATAACACCCCTAATTACTCCTCATGCAAGTTACTTTTCATAGTAGGGGTAAATCAATGATCACATTTTCTAAGTCTAAATTATTGCAAAAACATTAAAATCACATAATTGATCCATTTCCCCATGAAATCAACACATAAATCATGACTTTCTCCCCAAATTTATTGTTCATAAGTTGGGTATAAACCATAGAAAAATAGAAAATCTAATTTTGGCCAAGGGAAGGCGACTTACCATGATTTCCACATATGACTTCTATCCTTTTATTAGTTTTAGCTCCAAATCCCATAGAATTAGCCATAAATCATTCCCACTAGGATTTTTAGCCTAGAAAACATGCCCAAACAACATGAAGATCAAGTTTTAATCCATAAACTCATGGTTTCTGATTTAAATCTAGATGATTTCTAGCTAAAACCACTTAGAAATCAAGTTTAGGATGGTAGGTTTCAAGGCTAAGGCATGGGGAAGAAAGAAGAATGAAAAGCCTAAAAAAGGGCTAAAGTATCCCTTAAAAAGTCAAATTTTGAGTCATTACTATAAGGATGCCACAACCTAAAATTTTTTGCCTCAAAACGCCATTTTTTGCTTAGACACTATGACTTTCAGTCCTAAGCCGTGACTTCCATTTTGTTGTCCACTATTTTTGGTTTTGGTAAATTAGGCATAATGTGCTCATATGGTATCCAAATCATGTGATTCATGATGAATTGGAAAGATAATTTCAATATACATAACTTTCATGTTAAGAACATTTTTTGAATTAGCCTCAAAATATGATTAATTTGGCCTCAAAATAACACCTCTTTTTTCATCACAATATGAAACTCTATAGATAGTTGCAGCATTTTAGCTTTAACTTTCTCGTATGAGATCCAATTCTTATGATTCTTACTTCATTATAAAGATGATTTCAAGGGCTACAACTTCTATGTTGAACGTATATCCTAATAAGTTTCCAATTATGTCAAAAATTAAGCACAAATAATACCTTTTTCCGGTTCATCTTTCTTTCACCATATATTTACCACATAAACTAACCCCAAAATTGTGGAATGTTGCATTTACATCCAAAATCATTTACAATTTCCATTACTCCCATGCATAATCTCCTAAAATTATCATTTAGGATAATTATTCTCACCCCAAACTGAAGTAAAAACATTTCTATTACAAGAAACCATCCTAATTGCAAAAAAATTGCTTTGCCTTTTCTGCTAAACTCAAGTTCCACTAACACCTTCTTTGATCAGTAACCTTTCGATTAAACAAATACACCCATTGGTTTCCAAGCTTGCCAACTAATTTATACAAAATTTTGGCAAGTATCCTTCTTACTTTTACTACATAGAGGCAAGTCCTTGTCTTGTAAAAATATTCAAAATTAAATGTGTACAAATATTAATGCCACTAACAAGCTAATTTTGTACAAAGTTGGAAAGTAGTAAAAAAAAGTAATATAGCAATAAAAGTAGTAAGATTCAATCTTCAAAATTGGTTGAATGAATGGCTTTGAATGCTTCTTTGAGTAAACAACAGTGGAGTTGAAATCATGGAAGAAAAGCCTTAAAGATTTAGTAAAATGCTCTCTTTTATTTTTCAGTGTGAAATTACTATCTTCTTCAATCTTACTTAACTTCTTTTATATTTGAGATCTCTAATTTTCTCTACTTTGGTAGGTGAGAATCATTAAATACTGAGAAATATTCAAATTTATAATCATTGTACTTTTAGCAATGTTTTAGAGGCTATGAATTAACTTCAAATCCTCCGATCTTCTAAGTGACATGAATTTTCTACAAGCTGACATAAGCTACTCTGTTGTGATTGTGGAGGCTAACTTTGAAGGGGTTCTTTGTCTCCGAAGCTATTGTTCTGTGACTCCAAAGGACTAACTCTAAATTCTGAAGGCTATTGTTCATTATCTCTGAAATGCCTCATTGACTCCGAAGAGCTTGACTTAGCTCCGAAGCTTGTAACACAATGACTCCAAAGTGCTTTAACTATCTCTGAAGACTTTGATTTCGTAACTCTAAAGCAACTTGGATTGATTCCAAAGCAATTTACTTAACTTCAAAGTTCATAAGCCTGTAACTCTGAAGTGATTTAACTATCTCAGAAGACTTTAAGCTCGTGACTCTAAAGTTTTGTTATCTAATGCCAAAGTGTTATCATCTATCTTTGCAGTGCTTCAGTAGTTGCGAGACGTCTTTCTTGGGTCCAAAGTGTTTTTGCTGAATCTAACAATTATGACTTTGTGAACCCAAAAGATCATTGCTTTGTCTCCGAAGCTCTCAAGTGGCTCCGAAGCTTCTTTGTTAACTTCAAAGCATGTGATTTTGTAACTCTGAAGAAATTTTCCTTTGTCTCCAAATTTCTCTAAGCAACTCCAAAGTTGAATTTTCAAACCCAAAGTTGACTCCAAACCTTCCTTGATAACTCTAAAACTTTAATTTTCTTGTTTTAAGTATATCCATAATTTATATACTTATCTTACTTGAGCATTTACTTGGTTTCTTCCTTTGATCGTCATGAAGATTATTCTTAAGTTAAGCATTAAGAATATGTTTGCAAAATGATTGAGAATAAATTGTTAGTACCTTAATGTTTTACTCATATCTTTGCTCATCATCAAAACATGGTTGGTTAAGAATATTCATCATTAAAATCAAGCTTATCTTACAATGTATTTAAAGCAACTTAATTGCATGAGTTTCAATGAAATTCTATTAATTTAGTTTAACTTCCCCTGAATGAGTACATAGAATTTCAACTTAGTTTCATCAAAAAAATTTATACATTCAGTACATCGTAAAAATAATTTTCTACATTTAGTATATTCTCTCCCCCTTTTTGTCATAATCAAAAAAGGTCGAAAGAAGTAAAAGGAATATTTATAACCTTTCATGACCACAATGTACATATACATAACTTGTCATGGTACAAAATTTTCAAATACAAAACATGATCAAAGTTTCATACATACAGAATTTCTCATAGAGGATTTTAACACCTTGTAGTGTTAAATTGTAGATTATTATTAAAACATTATGATTTTGAATTTTATACAATGAGTAAACTAAGATTTTAATTTGGAGTAGAGAATTTTATGAAATTCAGGATAAAAGGGTGCATGCTGAATTTAATGTGCGCATGTAAGAATAATTTTATGATTAAATTTGCAATTTATTGAACCAAATATTGAGTATTTTGGAGGATAGATTTATGGAAAAATTATGATTTTAATGTATGAGAAAAAGCATAAGAAATTTAGCAAATTTTATGACATGATGCATAATTTATGTTAGAAATTTTATGTTTATATGTATAAATAATTATATGATGTTAATTTTAATTATGCAAGTAAATTAGTATAATTTGTGGTCACAATTTATGTGAAAAAAAAGCCATATGAAAATGGGTAGAAAAGAATGAAATTAATTAAAGGAAAGATTGAGAAAAACCCAAAATAACATAAATGTATTTTGAGAAATACTGAATTTGCAAAAGGATCATTTGTGTCTAATTTTTTGCATAGATAATGGATTAATTAGAATAATTATTCAATATAAATTTGTAGATCTTGAAATTATCTTAGTAATGAATCAAAAATCACATTATTTGAATATAAAATGAAAATGTTATACTTAATATACTGAAATTGCTTCAGATGCTAAATAATGTTAAAAATAACATGATTGGCCACTTTAATTAAAATTTTTAACATATTTTTGGGATGATTCAGAACATTTATCAACATAAAAGTTGTATCCCTTGAAGTTATCTTTATAATGCCTAAAAAATCAAGTAATTTAGACATCTTATGTAAAAGTTATATATAAGTTACTATCGCCGTGTCGGACAAAAATTTTGTGCCATTGCACAGAAAATATATGTCGCAGCATAGCATCAGCAAGGCATATTTTGCCTTGCCAGTGAGTCTGTGCCACGGCATAGGTTGTTGGTATGCCAAAGCACTGAAAAATCATGATTTAAAATAAGATTTACCCCTTCTCTTCTCCATTTTCCCCTTACCATGCCCTTTTCATCCTTGCCATAAAACCCATCATTTGTGGATTTACTTTTTGGAGATTTAAGTGAAGAAATTCATGTATTTTCATGAAAAACCAATGGTTCATAAATCAAAACTTGATTTTTCAGCTATTTGGGCATGTTGTCTTGACTGGGATTTTCATGGGGCATGAACAATGGTGGATTTTGAAGATTTAAAGCTAGAAGATGGAGGCTATGATTGGATTCCATAGTAAGTGCATTTTTCAAACCAAAATTTTGAGTTTGGCATGTTAGGGTTTAAAGCCATTCATGAATAGAAATTTTAGGGTAGTTTGGAAGGTGAGTTGATGTAAATTAATGGGGAGAATTGGTTAATATATGTTTTATGATGATTTGGAAAATGAGAAATTTGAATTTTAGTAAGCTAGGGTTTTTGTGAAAAGTGAAAATTGGAGATTTCTTGATAAATGTTGCATCAATCATAGGACAAATGATTAATTGCATGATTATAATGTTTTAGGACTTGTATGGGATGATTTGGATTGGTGAAATTGGATTTTTTATTATGCCTTGATTAAGGGTTAAAGAGGATTTCTGTACATGGGCTATGTGAGCCATGAATTTGTTGAATTAAAAGTTTAATCAAGTTATTTTAAAGATGATAATCATGAGTAGGTAAAGCAAATGTTGTAAGAAATCAAGATTATAGTGATGCCCTATTGAGAAGCCCTAACTTAAGTAGAGATTATCACATGTTTGATGATTATAGCCTGTGATTGGCTTTGAAAGAAGTACTAATAAGATGTGTCGAATACATGATTATAAATGGAATTATTCCTCTATATAGGATGATCTAAGAAGGATGAAAAGGCATAGAACTTGAGGAAAGGATTTGGAGCTAAAGGCTTGAGGTAAGTAGCGGCCCCCTGTTTGATTCGAATGAATGGATGGGATAGTAGTTATCCCATGTTTGTTTTCAGCATGTGTGTTTTGGATGAGGGATAGTGGATATCCCATCTTTATATAAGGTTAAGGTTTATTTGTTGTAACTATGGATTGTTGGGGATAAGAAACATCCCCTGATTGTGTTAATATGCATTTGTTGAGTATGAATAGACCATTAAGGAATAGTGTGTATTCCCTAGTTGTGAGAGGTGTAATTTATATGATATGTACATATGATTGTAGGGAAAGAGAGTATCTCTTGCCTTTAAACTAATTGTTGTGTATGAATGTCTAAATAAAAAGAGATAAATAATATTCCATCATTGTATGTATAGATCGATGATTTATGGGGACAAAGATTCTCCAATGATTAGTTATTTTGCTATATATTGGTAAATGTATATGAATGGAATGTGAAACATTCCATGATGCTTATGCGATATAATGAGCTTGTATGTGGTGCGGGAATTTCATAGCTATGGTGCGGCCAGAGTTGTCTGGGTGTGATGAAGGGTGCCTAGATGGCACAAATGTGATATTTTACGCTTGAATGGATGGCATAAAGTGTTTGTTAGATTAATGAGGATTTAAGCCTCATGAATTTATATATTAGTAATGTGATATTTTACTCATGTTTTGGTTTGGAACAGGTTGGTTTGATTTATTATTGTTTTATACCTTTGTCTACTTATTGAGTTGCCCGAACTCACGCCTTCTTATATTAAATTTTTAGCTAATAGGAAAAGTGAATACTCCTAACTATGGATTGGGACTGGTGAACAAAAGTAGAAGACTTTTGATGGAATTACGGCATGTGGGGATTAGAATCCCATGATATTATTGTATGATGATTTAATTGTATTAAATTGTGAAGTTTATGATGTATTTTCATAATTGTAGTTTAAAAGATTCAACTGATGTATGGCATGTCATAGTAAATCACTTAAGCATGATATTGAGAATGGATTTGTATTAATCCAGGGTAATGCATTGCCATCATGAAATGATTTCAATCTTGGGCGGAGCTGTGAGTATGGGTATGAGTGTTTAGATATAATTATTGTCTTATAATTATGAAAATATACATTTTATTTGATTTCATACATGTATATCAGATTTAAATTTCCATAATATAAGGTAGACTCTAGTACATTTTAGGAAGCATATTTTCATTAGAATTAGGAAAATAGTGAGGTTATGAAAAGATTTCCCTTAAGAAGAAGGGAAATGGTAGCGTTCCGCATCAGCCCTAGTATGGCGTGGTGAAAACGCATAGGGTGAGGGTGTAGGGCATTACAAGGATATACCAAAGAATATACAAAAAAATATACATTAGAGAAAAAATAATGCAGAGGCAGTAGAATCAGTGGGATGGTTTGGGTTTTCTCTTATAGGTTTTAGAAAAGGGTTCAGGTTTGGGTTGAGAAGTTAATAGTTTAGGAGATGACTTAGACCTTTTTGGTGGAGGTGGTGGAATGAAAAATGGATCCTTTGGGATTGCTGAAGGAGGTTCATAAGTATAAGCTATTGGTCCACAATCAGAAACATAAATAAAATCAATACATTCTATATATTGTGGATCTAGCAACTTAGGAAAAACTATAGTAGTCCCTTTTAAAAGGGCTTCTGTATTAGCATTTATTCAAGTTGTGTACTTTTGATGGTACATGGTTATTTTGGATAGAGGAGCCTTTTTGTGTTCCTTTAGAGGTGGAATTCTTGGATTCCTCTTGGGTTTGGAGGCGGATGGTTAAGATGATGTTATAGAAGATGATGGTTTGGATAGTGGTTATGGTTTTGGAATTGCAGGAGGTTTTCTGGGGGTTTTGGTTTTTGTAGAAGTTGGTGGTGAATGGGCTGGTTGAGACTGAATCTGCCATATCCTATGTTGGATGGAAGTATCAGATAGCTGAGGATATGGAAGAGGAAGATTAACAATAATATCTCTAGATTAGCAGTGTTGTAGAATGAGAATTCTTCCTTAGTGATGAGAAAGGGTTGATGAGAACCTGAGGGAGATGGAAATGTAGTTTTTGTAGGCCTAGATGCTGGAAGCATTTGAAGAAGCTTCTCAGTGTTTGTTTGAAGGATTGACTCTTTATCAGGGATTTTGATTTTATGACCCATGGGAGTGAATGGTGGATCAGGAAGAACTTGAATCCTATGTAGAATGTTAGGATCCTCAAGTTTAGAAAATAGATATTCTTGAGGAGATAGAGGAGAGGCTAACAAAGAAACATCCTAATAACTTCAGAGTTGTAACAACTTCAGTGTTGATCTTTGATTTACTCTCAAACTCAGAAAATTCCATACAAATTGGATTTGTAACATAAAGAAGAATATCAAAATTATCATTGAATGTCTTTGGAGGAGAATGTGGAGGACATTGTGGTGGAGTTTGTGGAAGAGTGGGAGGTTTTCTCCACTCTGGATGAATTGAAGGTGTATTCCATTCTGGTGGAATTTCTTCAATCCGTTTAGGAATTACCTCTCCTGATATAACAAGATCCATCCAGATCTAGTCCATATAAATAGATGGTCCTGGATTCCATATAAAATACATTCTAGGAAAAGGAACAATAATGGGATACTTTCCATGTCTAACAATAGCTCGACCGGATTGACTTCAAGATTTGGAATTGATGGTTGCTATGTTAGAAGAGGAGCATGTGTTGGAAGAGGAGAAGAAACAATTTCCATAGGTTCACTCTTAGGTTGAGTAACCTTTGGAATTGCAGGAGATGACGGATGAGGAGGTTGTGTGGGGGAAGACATCACTGTGATGGGAGAGTTGGTTCTAATTGGAGAGAAATGATGTGGAGGTGAAGAGACATGAGTTGGAGGTGGAGAAAAATGAAGGTAATAAGTTTGACTTCTGAATGACTCTACTAGAGATTGTAGAGAGTCAAGTCCTTGATCAATCTTATTAGCTCTCAAGATCATGGATAACATGGCAGTGTTAATCTTATCAGCTTTTAGGATATTGGATGACATGGCAGTGTTAAGTCTATGATCCATTTTATTCATTTGAAGAGCTAGAGTAGACAGAAAATGTTCAATATATATTAGTCTATCCACTAGGTTGAGTGGGATAGCTTGTGTAGTAAGGATTGATGAAGTGGTTGGTGTAGTTAGTTGATGAGAAGAAGTGGGTCTTATGGGTGATGGAGATCTGATGGGAGTGTAAGAAGGGGTGGTTGCTGCAGCTACTTCACTTTCTCTTCTCAAAATTTCTTCTAACTCCTCCATTTTGACATATCTCTCTTCTTCTTTTAGAGTCTTTATTCTTTCCTGCTCCAAATTCTCTTCTCTTGCTATTCTTTCTACTTCGTCTTCTTCTTGCTCTGGTCTGGATCTATTTACCTATACTTCTCTTCCTAGCATTTCACTGATCTAGCCTTGTGAGGTTTTCTTGAAAACTACTCTTTCCAATGTCTTCTCATGAATCGTGTCTGAGTCTCTTCGAGATTCTCTTTGTTTCTCAGAAAAATTGACACATGCTTTCCTCATTAGCTTGGTTAGAGTAATTCCATAAGGGAGAGGAAATCTTGAATTGACTGAATAAATGTGATCTGACATTAGTTTTACTAGATCCATTCTCCTTCATTCATGAGAGCCCACAATATTCTTCCATCATTCTCTAACACATCTCCCATGGCTCCCTTTCTTAGGTACATGTTATTGATTACAATCATGTAAGCTAGTTTAAGATTTAAAATCAAATGACTAGAACGAAGATAATTCTCTCTCTCATCAATTTCTGCTCCAGACAAATTAGAAAATAGTCTCTATCTCGTAGGCCATTCTGGTTCAGCTTCTACCAAAGGGCAATTAAAACACCTTCTCAAACTATTGGTAGATACATTTACTTCTACTTCTCCTATCCATGATCTCTCTTTATTAATGTTTATATTGCATATCAGAGCTCTCACAAGTCTCATATAAAAATAGTCTCTGAAACTTATGTATTCTGTCCATCCTTGGTATCTGAACCAATCACATACTTCTAAATTCATGCCACTGTCTCCAAAAGCATCAAAACTAAAAACTCTTCCTTTGTTAATTTTCCTATCATGATATCTTTTCATATATCTGGAGTAATTAGACTCGCTATTAAGAAATGTTACCTCAAGTGTATTTGCTTCAGGTCTGACTCTCTTAGCTGCTCTCTGTTTCGGATACTCTTTTCTTTCTTTCCTTTTTCCATCTACTGAGTTGGTGGTTCCCTTTGTTCTTGCCATTGCAACAGTAGAGAATTGGGTTTTGAATGCTGTGAGTGCTTTCCGAACTGAGATTGGAAGAAAACTGATGGAGTAGCTAGGATGGAAAGATTGGTTGAGTGAAAGAATTTGAATCGAGTGGGAAGATGAAGGGTTTTCTCTGGAAGGGGTGCTTCGAGTGCTTGAAGAGAGGGGTCTTAGGCTTTTGGAGGCTTTTGAATAGTTAAATAGGATTTTAGGGGTTTGGTTTCTTCAAAAGATGTTATCGGAGGCTACAAAGTGAGGATTTGTGATCTTTAGAGGCAACGATTGTAATTTTTTGATGATTCTGAAGCTTTACTTAGAGGTAGCATAATCTATCGGTGGCTATGAAGTGAATTTCGGAAGTACTAAAGTTTTACTATGGAGGCGTGTAATTCTTTGGGGGCATTTTAGTCCTCCATCAGAGAGTTTGAAATCTGTTTTGGAGGCTCCTAAATACTGCGAATTTTCATTTTGTTCTTTTTGTCTATTTTTCATTTGAATTATTATTACGAAACATATTTTCCATCATATAGATGTTTTATTAATTTTCAACTTAAGCATTTAGATCTAAAACACCTAATTTTCTTCTTAATTTATTGAATCTATCTTCTAGAAGAGGTTTAGTAAAGATGTCTACTAATTGATTTTTAGTAGTTAGAAATTCTAAACATATGTTATGATTTTGAACATGATCTCTAATAAAGTGATGCCTAATTTCTATATGTTTTGTTTTGGAATGTAAAACTAAATTCTTGGTCAGACTTATAGCACTTGTGTTGTCAAATCTTATAAGAATATCAACAAAGTTAAGACAAAAATCATTTAATTATTGTTTCATCCAAAGGATCTAAGCACAGTAACTGCCAGCTACTACATATTCTGCTTCAGCAGTTGATAATGCCATAGATGTCTGTTTCTTGGAAAATCATGATATGATCATGCTTCCTAGAAACTAACACAATCCTAAAGTTCTCTTTCTGTTTACTTTATATCTAGCAAAATTTGCATCTGAGTACCCCACTAAATTAAAATCAAAACCTTTTAGATACCACAAACTGAGGCGTGGTATGTTTAAAAGGTATCTAAAGATTCTCTTTATAATAATTATGTGTGATTCTTTGGATCTGACTAAAATCTAGCACACAAATAGACACTAAACATTATATCTGGTCTACTTGTAGTCAAATATAATAATGATCTTATCATGCTTCTATAGAGTATGTTACATACTGATTTACCTTTCTCATCTTTGTCCATCTTTATTAAAGTGTTCATTGGTGTTCCATATCTTTTACCATCTTTAATGTTGAATTTCTTTAGAATTTCCTTTGTATACTTGACTTGGTAAATGAAGATTCCTTCTTTCTCTTGTTTGGTTTGTAGTCCTAAAAAGAAGTTGAGTTCACCTATCAAGGTCATTTTAAATTCTCCCTGCATAGTCTTAGAAAACTCTTGACATAGTATTTCATTAGTTGCACCAAATACTATATCATCAAAAAAAATTTGAATTATAAAAATATTTTTCTTTGCATGCTTAATGAAAAGAGTGGTATCCACTTTACGTCTCGAAAAACCTTTTTCAATCATAAATTTTCTTAACCTCTCATACTAAGCTCTAGGAGCTTCTTCCAAACTATAGAGGGCTTTTTTGAGTTTGAATACATGATTTTTATAATGGGGATCTCTAAACCCAGAGAGTTGTTCCACATATACTTCTTCATTAATGTAACCATTTAAGAATGCACTCTTTAAATCCATTTGATATAACTTAAAATTCATATATGATGCAAATGCAAGAAGCATTCTAGTGGCTTCAATCTTTTGCAATGGGGACATATGGCTCTTCAAAGTCAATACCTTCTTCTTGATAATACCCATTTACAACTAGTCTTGCCTTATTTCTCACCACAATTCCTGATCCATCTAGTTTGTTCCTAAAGACCCATTTTGTTTCTATAACAGATTGATGTTTTGGTTTTGGAATAGTAGTCCACATATCATTTCTTTTAAATTGATCCAATTTTTCATGCATAGATGAAATTCAGTTTTCATCTATAATGCTTGGTTAATGCAAATTGGTTATAATTGAGAAATAAAAGCAAAATTGTCACAAATTTGGTGATAGGAGATCTAGTTCTAAATTTATTAAATACATTGCCAAGTATCTAGTTTTTAGGATGAGCATGCATAAACCTCCAATCTTTGGGAAGAGATGAGTTACCTTCCTCATTTACCTCTA